>DWLR01002482.1:0-15384 GCA_018246295.1 Papilio alexanor hazarajatica | reverse complement strand
TATATATATATATATATAATATTTGATTATATATAATATATATAATACTACCATTGATTTGAATAGATTTTTTTTATTATTATATTTTTTGGTAGAATAATAACAATACAGACCTAACAGTTCAGGCATAGGTCTAATCTATACAAGTTTAATATCATAAAAACCCTATTCTTCTTTTTCACATACTAGCTATAACATCAGGTATCCATATTATACAATTCCACTTAACTTTATCTCAAAATGTTCACAAAACTGCAAAAAAGTCCTGTCAGTAATTATAGGTTTCATATTCACCCTTACAAACAAAAATAATAATTAAAGATAGTATTTTTTTTTATAGAAGAAGCTGGCAAACAATCAAGTTGTCACTTAAGTGACCACAATCTATGACGATAAGCATTTGCGATTTGCAGATGCATTGCCTACCTTTAATAGACAGAGGAAGGGATAGATAGAAAATTTGACATTCCCTTCTCCTATCCATCCTTTTCTCCATCAAATTTTCTTTAACTCCCCACCCTTTCTTTATTAGAAAAGGGTGACAAGGGGCATCATCATCATCATAATTTAAGAACATCTTATTGTCCTTGTCGGTGGAGCAATTTCCATTCTATTCTTCTCTGTGTCATTCTCTTAACTTCATGATATGACACGACGTCTACTTTCTCTTTTACTTGTTCTAGTCAAGCGGGTCATTTGTGTAACGGATGTTGTTGCAGACTGTACCACTGTTATACCTTATTTCACCATCAACTACTTACTTCACCAGCAATTTTGACATTGGGACATCAAACGCCTCAATATATAGTTGATAAAATAAAAGTACAAAAAAAAAAAAAATGTTTTATTGATTACTTGCCTCCTAACCTAGAAATATTAACCTAAAATTAAAAAGTCTATAAAATTTTTGAAAAATCACCGATTCCCAGACCATTTACATCGGAAAATTGCAACAGGCCAGGGTTTTCATTTTTGTGTAATGGATGTATAGAAAACGTATTCCTTAAGGATACATGGCGCGTTTACTAAGTAGAAAGATGTGTATACTTTTGAACACACAGTGTTCCAGACACTGTGTGACAAAAAGATACACATAGCGCCTAAGGTGTTAAACATGTACTAAAATCTGAAAAATTTGTTTCATTTCAAAATCCTGTGAAAATAAAATAAGGGCCATCTTCTTTAGTAAATGATCTTTCTGTGTTAAAGCACCCTTATTGTTTATTTGTAAGGAAGTGGAGTTTAGTTCCTTGCAAGGAATGTGGTGATTTTTCTATAAGCAATATACCATCAAGAACTCTACTGTAGCTACCTACAGGGCTAGTAATATATTTTGCATGTACGATCACCTTGAGTATTTTATTGAATCAGTTACCTGATTTAATTCTGGGTGTACTTGAGTAGATATATTGTTCTGACTGAAATTATATCATAAATACATAGTCACTTACCATCAGTCATTTTTATGTACTTGACTATTAACTGAAAAAATCAATGTAAATTTGGTGCTATATAATTTATATATGGTATTGAAATTATAGTAAGTGGAGAGCCGCATACTGTGGCAGGCATTGAGATGTTCGGCAGTGGAATTATGCAGGCCGATGATGATGATTGAAATTTAATCCCATAATTTACATCAAAATTATCTGACTTAACAATTCATACATTCATAAATTCAGTAGCAATTCACAATTATTTGATGCAGTATCGTTTTAAATAGTCATAAGATGTTCTGAAATAAGGAGATAAGTTTGACATTGTTTAATAAATTACTGAAGGCTAAAATGACACCTATCACAGCAGTCTATACTCAAGTCTTAGTAAATGCCATCCTTTGACTATGCATGTGTGCTGTTTAATAATCTCTTTTCTCCAAGCAGTTATGGGCTCATTATAATGATATAGTGTGACTGCAAATGCCCAAGGTTGACTCATTGTGATAGCTGTATTGGTGAGGTCTACACTTCCCAGGTAGGAAGGTACTGGTTCCATAGTAATTCTATGGAACCAGTCGGAAACAATTCGATACCAAGGGTTTAGTAATTTATTTATGACAATTAATGGGCACCAATTAAGTGTAATCAGTGAACAATTCTGAGGTATAGAGTTAGATAGTTGAATGAGAATTATTTTATGACTTTAAATATAGATCTGTTGAGTTGTTTAAAGAGATTGTTATAAATAAAAAAATAATTAGCTTTTGTATATTATGTATTTTTGAAACTTGCTCACAAAGCCAAATGAAATTGAATATAAATACAATTTGTTGATAACTTTTTATACAAGACACAAATAGGGAACATATACGAGACAATGAAATCAAATAAAATTGTGTTTAAAAACGGAAAATAAGTTACCTAATGATTGTTATTGTCTACAGAAATAAAATTAAGGTTCAGCTACTGATCTGATAATGATATTTCTTTTTAATTTCCATCAGGTCTTGCAATTCAAAAGAACTGATAAGATTCTTTTACAGAGGTGTTGAATTTTGTGGTGACATTCTTTTTCCTTTGTATAAAATAAACTAAATTTAATAACCATGAAATATATACATTTAAGTCTCCTGATACTCCATATTCACTATTTTAATTATAGTAAAAAAATATGCATACCTAATATCATAACGAAGCTACAAGTGAGGGGTAAACAATGAGAGGGCAGGGTCAGGCTGGACCATCTCTGGGCGAGGCTGTAGAAATGCTAGAAGTTTACGACGGGCGGAGGCCGCGCGCTGCGCCCTCGCCCACCGTAGTTATAAATTTCTTCACAATTGTCTCTTCACAAGTTATTGGGTCTAGGATGTAAACATAACTTGCACTCTTAAAATCATGATATTTTTTTTACTTTCGTCCCCTTCGAGTCGCGCGCGTGGGATAGGCACTGATGGGTGCGTGCGAGCGGCGCGGGACACGCGACCGCTCAGTTGTCCATGGCATATCTCCGTGTCCACTCCTTTGCGTTTCGAATTGCTTCGCTTTCATTTACCTTCCACAGCTCCGCTACGTCGTTTGCCAGTGGGTCGTCGGGGTTTGGCGCCGACAGCAACGCCTGGATCGACAGCAGCACCGTGCGAATCTGTAGAGCGGGGCTCCATTTGTCCTTCAATATATCCAAGCATATGCGACCCAGTCGGTCTATATTCGGATGGTAAATTTTCGTAATAAACCTAACCTTAGGTGCCGACATAGGGTAGTCTTCTGGCAGGAAAAGTTCTAATTTGAAAAGTCCACCTTCAAATGGCGAGTCTTCCGGACCGGTAACGATTACATGAAAATAGCGAGCATTGGTTTCACTAGGCACTGCGCTGATACCCGGCACAGGTTCCTGCATAAGTCGCTGTGTCTCTTTGATTATTCTACGTGGTAGGGCTGCCATTTTATATATGCGGTCTAGCGCAATTTATCAAATGAAAGCAGGTAATCATATAATTGTAAAAAATATCCAATTGTCTTTGCACTGCACGTGTTTGTAGCAATTTCTGAGGCACGAATTTTATAACAACAAATTATAGTAGCATTTTACCATAGTTTTTCTCAAAACGCAACTACAAAAGCACAAGTATAGTACCAACTTCAATTTTTTCAAGTATAGACAATATAGACTATAATACCATAGAGGTAAAAAGGGTTTGCATTAAGGACGATTTCATGAAAATTCTCAAAATCTCATTCTTTCAATCAACATTGTAAAGTATGACTAATACTTTTCACCTCAATAGTTGAGTTAAGTATTCTCATAGCTATTCACAATATACACACATTATACACAATATTGCATCGTTTTTTAATTTCTTTACGATCGATATGAGTCAAGTTATCGCATTTTGATAACGAAAACTATACATAACTTTTTATGACAATGTTAATTAGAAATACTTTTGTACTAATAGCATTATTTTTATATGGTCAATCGTCGACGATCTTACATCTTCATGCTCTTATATAACATGTGACATTGCATTATTGCTTATTTACTCTGTGATGCATTGTTCTGCAAATCTGCAATGTGATCTGCATTACTTGAGCACAAAGAGTAAAAAACTGTTAGATATACATACATAATTAGGCAACACAAATTAGACATACGTAATGCAAAGAGTTCACGACGTAAATAACACATTCAGTAGAAAATTATTTTAAAATTCTAATTAATTAAAACATTTAAGTTAATATATTATTTTATGCTTTATCAAGAATAAAATATAGTGTGTAAACTTACAAATGACAGCTACAATAAACGTTATAGCCTTTTACTGGTGTGATTTAAACTAGTGTTTAGAAGATAGATTTCGGGAACTTCGCAAAGTTTCAACAAAATTTACGATGTTTGATATGTTTAAGAGCAAAATACTTTTTCACTAATAATCAACAGTAAGATTTATTGAACAAACAACAATTACATTTTACTAAGAGTTTCCACCGTGACTTTTAAATAATCAAAGTACTAAAACTGTTAATAGATGGCGTTGATAGCATTCAACGGCATATAACCGTTTTATTTTTCGATTTACTCAATAAAACTATTACGATTCTTTCAGTTTACAATGTTCTGACAGTTCGTAACATGCCGTGAGTTTGTAGAATGAAAGTTACAATCACATGACAGTAACTAATTATATATATTTTAAAGAAAGCTCGAATTCGTGTTCTCTCCGTTAGTCATTAAAATTGTACGAAGATAATGTTATACTTGCGTTGTTATCGAAAACGTTTCTCAGAAACAATTCTAAGAAGTCAAAAGTTACAACCACTGGGACAGAAAGTAAATTCAATTGGATTTTGTATTTATGAGCGGATGAGCTGAAAGCAAGTGTGCAACAGATGCAAGGTGTTGAAATTAAGATAACATTTAATTTAAATTATAAATATGCAAATGTATATTTATAATTTAAATTAAATGTTATCTTAATTTCAACACCTTGCATCTGTTGCACAGTTGCTTTCAGCTCATCCGTTACTTCTGACGTTATTTTTTTCGAATTCAGTATTAACTTTTATCGAAATAACCATATTAGTAATTTTAAACATTAAATGCAGATTATAGTTTTCTAATAAAAACTACGAGCTAAAATTAAAACGCCGAGGCGAAATAGATGCTCGCTGGCCGGGACGTTATTTGTTCATATGAAACCCAGTTTCCCACATCTGTCCTGTATGAGAAAGAAGGATTATAGCAGGATTACATTTAATAACTCTGTGTCTTAAGGGGAGCGTATATAATTTATTAAATTCGTTAAATATTATCATGAGGTTAATTATTGAAAAAAAATAAAGGCTTTGCCATCCGTGCAAAGCCGGGGTGGATTCGCTAGTTTGTAATAAATAATGTAACTTTGTAGTAAACAGTTTAGGTGGAAGTAATGTGATAAACGCGAAAAGTTATTGTAGCAATAATTTACCTTGTAGACGTAAATACAAGGTTATTGAAGTTCACTCCAGCAAGTTGCAGGCGCCTGCTAGAGAAATATAATGTGGATTCAGAAATATTAAAATTTGTCTAAATTTACAAAAGTAACGTCATTTTATCGATTGAATACAGACATAGTTCTTAACATTGACGGATTCAGATCTTGTAAGGTGAAATGAACTTGTAACTATTATTCTGATTTAATTATTTTAGCCAGTATTTCACTGCTTTGTTTTAATTTAAACTATATTATAAAATGATGTATGATTTATATAAGCCTTAATCCCTTACCTTGTTAAAACTTATCCTTAGGAGGGTCAAGCCCTACCCATAAATGGGATCGATGCTAAATCCCAATTCGGATCCGTCACTAGTTCTTATGTGTTGAATTCTTTGAAAAAAGCATATTTGAATTACGTCTTGGGGCAAACTTGAGGGTTTTATCTCCGTTAAGGTAAGAGGTATAAATTAAACGATACATACCTTTTATAAAAATCGCAGGGTATGAATAAATATGCGGGAATTTGCCATATGTTCCATCTATAAAAGGAAAAATGTGCCGACTCAACTGTCGGTGGTCTAGACATCTTCATATTCAAAATGAAAAATGACATTCAATTTCTGTCTAATGGTGCTGGAATACTCGCGAAGTACCTAACGCTTTTCGCACCGGCTTATTACACTTCATTTTCCTTTGAAATATACCCGTGCGTATTTTATTGTATTTTTATTGCGGAGATTAATCGCGGCAAGCAAAAATATCAACTCGAAAAAAAAGAAAACTGTATTGTTGCATTTTAACTTTGTATTTGATTTTGAGAGGAAATTAGACGGTGATGATTAAAGTTTAATATAATTAATTAATATTTAGATGATAAAAAAGATGTTAATGTCTTTTCGTATTTAGAGTTAAAATAACCTCCTAATTTGAAAGTGGCCAGAGATTCCGCCTTGTTTTATTTTTCATTCGTTCAAATAAAAAGCTCATTTAAATTCGTCAATCAAGTTTGTATTCATATTTTTTAGCTATAGAAATAATTAGTAATAGAACTAATAATGTATATCGTCCTTATGACGTGAAAGGGAACTAATACTGTAGATAGGCATTATGGCGTCAGGCCCATCCCCCGCATTCGTTAGTGCACTCGCCGTCGCTGGCGAAGTTGTTGGAGCCGGCTGGCGCGGCGCCGCAGTGGTCCGCCCACCTTATCAGAATACATTTCTTCTGGTCCCAATCATAAGAGTACCTGAAATATAATTGATGTTATTTTTCCCCGATTAATAAAAAGGAAACACGGGTATGTACATCTGTTCCATTGTGTCCTGTAGTCAAATTAAGTATTGCTTGTAACGTATGACTAAAGGAATTATGCGGAAGTAAATTAGGCTACATTGAAACTCATCCGGATAACTCCGAAAAGCTACTACTATAATAAAAATTTAAAAATATAACCGATTTCAATTTTCATAAAACTCGAAACCTAATAAATATTGGGTGTAATGGTATCCATTGAGTGTGTGTAATGGTATCCATTGGATTGACGTATTCGTATCTATTGCATGGGAGGAGTGTATCCTCCCACCCATTGCATTATTAATTGAAAGATTTAAATATATTTAATATTGACTAACATACGTACCGTTCAGTGTGAGGCCATCTGTCTCTTGCGGCGTATTCTATGATGCAGTGTCTCTCACGCACCGGGAGTTTACATATTTCAGAATCCACTAAAATATGAACGTGTGCAAATAATGTTAACGGCTCTCTGAGAGGGCGTTTAATAATCACATAACAATATTCACGCATATAACTTAGAAGGGTAGGCAAAGTTTACGGATTTCCATTTGACGCGATCCGATTCCCCAAGAGTTTTCTCGCTTCTTCTACATTCATATACGTATGAATGTAGAATGTATGTACATGCGTAACAGTGTAAAGCAGTTTTTTAAATAAAATACTTTCTTAATTCAATCGTTACGTTGCGTATTTGATAACAAAAGAAGAAATGTAGATAAATATTGAGCATATTTTAATTATAAAAACTTTTTGCAAAGTATTTCCTTCATAGTCTCAGTTTATGAAAGGCAACAAAATATATAGTTAAAAAAAACACTACTCACATGATTCAACTTGAGTAACAATCACTGATAAAGTAAAGATAATGAAACAAAATTTTAACATGGCGTCAAATCGATCAACGGATTATCGCTGTTGTGCTTATCGTGTTTATATACATATCGGAGAAAACTTCACGGAGTTATCTTAAAAAGGTATTTGTCACAGTTCTAACTAGATCGCATGCGGTCCACAGTGAGCGATGAAGCGGAAAAAAAAGAAAAAAGAAATGCGCAGCAAAAAGCACGATGGGACTTGGGAATGAGGACACAATCCTCACTTACGAGTTGTGTAAAAAACTGTACAAAAAATATGTATATTGAAGTTTACAAAGTTTAAAAAGCCTTCTGGGTTTACCCTGAAGGCTTTTTATGGTGTTAAAGAATTTTTTATAAAACATTATTATCTTTAGTTCATCTTTTGTTTAATTTAACTGACTATGTAGTGTTTTTAATTCATTATTTAATTTTTTTTATCTGTAATTAATTGATTACCAATAAATCTGTATTTTTTATTTCTGTATTTTAGAAATTGCCAATCTGTAGATAAATAAAAGAAAGTAAAACATAGAGAAAAGTTTAGTAGTCAATTACTAGAAGTGGACGAATTGTTTTTTTTAAACAACCTACCAATATTTATTTGACGAAAAGATGACTGAATGTTCCTAACAAGAGTAGGTCTTGTTATGAAGGTATTTATTAACACATATATGCAGCCTTCCAAGATTACTTCGGCAGAAAAGTACACGTTTTATTTAAATTATTACATTGTCTACATATAAATTGACATATCCATCCACTTGTACAAGACCACTAGTTATGTACAGTAATCCCCCTATAACACCATACATTAGTTCCGCGTTATAGTAAAACGCGTTGTACAAGCATTCTCGTAATACACGCTCGTTATACCTCGTATAACGCGGAATGTGTACATATGATTTACGTTCATGTTTATTTGTTAAAGGGGGTTTGAAAATTAAGGAAAAACTATGTTATGAACGAAATATGTGAGTTTTATTTGGGGGACATAACATCGCGTAATATGAATATACGTTTTAAGAGAGTAATTAGCGTGTTATAGGGGGATTACTGTATTTAAGAACGTGGACAAGCACGTAAAATAAATAGCATTCCCTTCGTTCAGTATATGAACGCAGAATCCCTCTCAATTGTTTATCTCTTATCTTGAACGCCCTTTTTTCGATTCACGAAGTCACCAAGATAAATGGCTTCTTGTTTTCACAATAGTTCCTCCGTTTGCGGCGGCATTGTTGAGAACGTTTGTTTTCTCATTACTTAAAAAGAATTTTCACGTCATTTATTACCGTCGAAGTAGAAGTTTTGGTTATTTTTTATACAAGAAGGTGGCAAACGAGCAAACGGTCACTTAAGTGACCGCTACCCATAGACATCTGCAACAAGCATATGCGAGTTGCAGATGCGTTGTCTACCTTTAATAGACAGAAAAATGAACATTACCTTCTCTTATCTATCCCCTTCCCCGTCAAATCATCCTTCCCTTCCCATCCTTTCCTTAATAGAAAAGGGTTGAAAAGGTAAGAGGACTAAAATTAGGCCTCCGGCACCTTACTCCTCAGACGAAACGCAGAAAACGTCTACTTCACACCTGTTTTCTGTGAGATCGTGGTGTTTCACCGGTCAAGCGGGCCATTCGTGCAACAGATGTTATTATTGCGGACTCTACCACTAACTAACTAGAATGGCGCAGCGACCCAAAGTGGGTCTTGGTCTCTGACAGTAAAAGTCTCCACTTTTCTCGATCCTCATCTTTCCAGGGATACTTAGGACGGCCGACTGGGCGTCGACTGGCCGTCCCAAGTATACACGCTTCACGCTCCGACCATCATCCATTCTTTCCAGGTGGCCGAGCCAGCGGAGTCTGTTCGCTTTTATTTCTCCAATGATGTTCGGCTCGGCCACCAGTTCCTCAATTTCTTTGTGTTTGCGTATCCGCCATGTACCATCCTCTTTCTACACTGGCCCTAGTATTTTCCTAAGTATTTTCCGTTCAGTCACTAAGAGTTTTCCTTCTTCCTTTGCGCATCCCCTTGCTTTAATCCAGTGACTACTTCAAACTGTTCCGTTATCTCCGTTACTACTTTTACCACTGCCCGACTTTCCCGCGTTGTGGCTTTTATGAGTCTGATTAGTTTTATCGGCACTCTAAAGTTCCTTAAAATATTGTACAGGGAGTCTCAATTCACACTGTCATACGCTTTCGCAAAATCGACGAAAAGCGAGTGAACTCTTTGCGCATACTCCCATCTCTTTTCCATTATCTGTTTAAGATGGAATGTTTGGTCAACCGTGCTACGATTGCGTAGGAAACCACACTGGTAGTCTATTATAGCCTTAGCGTACGGTTCCAATCGTTTCAGCAACACGTAGAACAGAACCTTGTATGCGGTGGGCAATAAAGTAATTCCTCTGTAATTCGCACATTTTCTACGTGATCCCTTTTTGTGTATGGGACATATGTATGCGGTATTCCATTCTTTAGGTATTTGCTTCTGAGTCCAGATCCTGGTCAGCAGCTCACACAGTTTTGAGTGGCCGGTCCCTCCGCAATATTGGCTTTTATTATTACTTTCCTAGTTTTTGTACACTGCTCTTTATAGTCGTCCTTACATCTATCCTGCTGTTCTGCCTGTATTCTTAATTGCCTTTTCGTCTCACTTTCATTTTCACACTCCGAAGTGATTCATTTGTTCCGTTTTTGAGGTTTCTTTTTCCCCAACGTCCGCAATCCTACTTCTTTTACAATATATTTCAGATTATTCCAATTTTCTTCTATGTCTTGTTTTACGCCTATTGCTAACTCTTTGAATCGATTTACCTCCAACTGAAACTCTGGACGGATTTGTTTAATTTTAAGGTTTTCTACATCAATACTATCCTTTTGCGGTCCTAGTTTACTTTTATTTACTCTCAGATTTGCTTTTACTTTAATCCCAATCATTTAATGGTCGCTATCACAGTCTACATCTCTGTATGTTCGAATGTCCTGTATTGTGTTTTTGTGTCTGTTTTCAATAAGAACGTGATCTATTTGATTGAAGTTTTTCAATCAGGAGATTTCCAAGTTCCTTTGTATATGTCATTGTACTCTAACACTGGACTCTACCACTGTTGGTAAATAATAAAATCATTTTGTTAGACAACTAAACCTTTTTAACTAAGCTTCTCTTGTGAAATTAAAAAAAAAAGTTCCTTTTTAATCTAATCGATAGTCCCTCATGACCTAAATATAATAATGAGCGTGTTAGCAATGTTTGACTACAAAAAGAAGCTATTTTGTGGTAGGACGTGCAAAGCGACCCTATATTAAGTCACCCCGCTATTCATTAAAATAATGGTAAGGAAAGACGCTTGCGGCACCTTACTTTTCAGATACTGGCGTTATATACAGATATCAATGATATAGGATACGGGCGGAACGTAAGATCAAGCTTCAGGCAACAGTTCTTGATGGTAGTTTTACCACTCGAAATAAAATAAAAACGATACATTTTTTTCTACTTATTTATTATACAAATTTACATTACTATGATATACAATCCGAGTAAATTGTTGATGTAATTAAAGTAAACAACAGAAGGAATATAAGCAGCCCTAGAGTTTGTATGCTTTAACATGATATTTTAAATTGTTTCAATATTTACCGAATCCTAATGGGTAGTCCGTCTCGAAACTTGAGAAATCTTAACTCACAAGTGTAATTAATTCCTTTTGCCTCAATCACTAGACTTAGAATGGGTTGAGGGAAATAAGACTTAAACAATTGAAATACATATTTTATAGGGGGTACATTGGACGATGAACTACATTTACGAAGTTAGTTTAATGTATTTTGTTTGTTAAGTTTTTAGACATATTTAGTTTAAAGACATATACGATCGATAAATTAGTCTGAGGTTACGATATACGAAAGAAATCTGAAATATTACAGAGCTAGATGAAAAATATACGCTATCAACAAACGACCGACTCCCAATATGAGAAATTGTAATTTACATTTTTCCTTTTGGTACGTTGAAGACTCAAGGTAGGACCTTCGTTTGATATGAATGTTTTATATAAGAAATACAATTGTTGTTAGAATATTTTATTCCATTATTTCATGTACACGACGACTGTATGCCCAGATAAACTTGGTTAAGTACTGGACCTCTGTCGATTGTATCAGAGAGGCTTACCGTTTGTTTACCACGACACAAACTCAATTCTGTTTCGCCTCAAGGATTTACCTGGGCTACTTAGAAATACAAAGCTTTGAAAACAGATGAATTGAAGCATACGTATGTATTATGAATTTATACGAAGATTGGCTAAAATTTATTCCACGATGCTTGTCTTATGTGAGTTTGCACAGTCGAAACATCCACATAAAACATGTTGTTATTTCTTTTTTTTCGTATCTTAATCACAAAATGTTTTATGTCAACATTTCGGCATTTCCAAGTCTCACGGATTGGATACTGGCCACTAGTTTTAGATATATGGTCTCATATACTAATTCTTTATGTCATAATGACGTAAAGCTACTGATCGGGCTGTGGTTCAACTCACTTGAATGTAGTAGGAATGCAAATCGGTCGTAGAGCAATAGTTCGATTCAAGGCTCTGGCCCTTGTTTTGCTCTATGAAGGGACAGGTCCAGCGATCTAATACATCTGCTACCCTACAAGCCTTCGAATCGATCGAATGACCTTCCGAAGGACCTAGCCGTAGCCTAACACCCTTGGGCTAAGTCGTCTTTAAAAGGATAAATTCACTTGATGTTCGGCCATTCAAAAACCAGATAAGAAATAGAGATTTTTTTCTTGTAGCTGGTAATTACTAAAGTAGGTTTATTAATTACGTATATTATACATATTTACGTATATATATTTTTTCTACTTCAATTCAAAATTTCCGTCAATCTCTAGTTAAACGTTGTTTAACATAAATTGAGTTTCTAAAACGTCTGATTGTAATTTATCTGGTACTGATTTGACGTGGCTATCAAATTGACAAGGGTGTTAGTCGAATAACATTTAGACAAATATTTCAGGTACTGGGCGTTATACGTCTACTTGAGTTAGTCAGTTGAGTTGAGGTAGTTAATTAATTTAAAGCTTTACAGCTATAAAAAAATTAACTTTTTAAAACGACTTTGTTCGATTTTATGCTTGAAATTTTAATGTTCAAGCCGCAGTGAAAGTGGAACCAATGTTTTGTTACCGAGTACTGTTACGAGCAGCGACTGTAACTAATTTTGTAATCATGCTTCGAAGTTTAAAATGATCACAATCTCTTGAATCGCGTAGCAACCATCGATCCCGATAGCCGTGATCGTCTAGTGGTTAGGACCCTACGTTGTGGCCGTAGTAACCCAGGTTCGAATCCTGGTCACGGCAGCGAGCAGCTGTCGCGGCGGGACTTTATTTTTTATTTTAATTATAATTCTAGTTAGTCGGTCTTGTCATTTTTAAATATAAAAACACTTATACACCCTCCGGCCTATCTATACCTCTGGGTTATTAAATATTTATTTAATTCATTTAGTAAAAAGTGTACTTTTCGTGAATCTCATTTTGTTATTTATAGAACTAGCAACTTGCCTCAACGTCGCTGTGGAAGAGAGAATAACAAATAAAAAATAGTTTAAATTACTCGCTGGAAGGAGCTTTCTACTTCTAGAATCTCTATTTCTCTATCTGGATTTTACTTAATGAATTTCAAAATAGATAATTTAATAACATTTTGTATTTCCCTACTGATATTATGATTTCAGTCTGTTAAATTTAATTAATTAATATAAAAAAATAATTAATTAAAAATACAAACATAAACCTCCGCCCCCGTCGATTAGGGTCGGGCAAAATATAAAGTGTTGAATAAATTTTTAGCTGTTAATTTCAAGACATTGTAGATGATATTTAAGTACATGATATATAAGAAATGTGGTAAAAGTTGTAATGTGTCCGTGACTGACATTAAACTCTGTGGCGTAACTTTGATTATAGGGTATATCAATTTGAATATCTCGGATATGATCACCGCTGATCTGTACGATGATTGTGACATAGAGAGGGAGCGAAGAGCGTTGTCAGTGAGGGCCAACATGATCGCACGCAGGTTTGCTCGCTGCTCAAAAGATGCCAAACTCACGCTATCCAGAGCATATTGCACGAGTTTCTACACGAGCAGCCTGTGGGCGAACTATAAGCAAAAGTCTTACAATCCTTTCGGGTTCAGTACAATAATGCTTTCAAAGTGCTGTTGGGGCTGCCTCGCTTCTGCAATACATGAGGCATGTTTGCGGGAGCACGCGTCGATTGCTTTTATGCCACAATGCGCAAAAGATGCGCATCCCTGGTGCGCAGGGTTCGGGCCAGCCCTAATATCATTCTGGCCTTGATAGACGGTAGACTTGATTGTCATTAAATGAGCCACTGCACGAAGCTGCATGTGACAGAGAACAATTGTCATTAGTATAGTTATATACAAGTTATATTGTTACTAACCTTAGTTATTAATTTTGTGTCTAACAAAATTATGAGCATGTAAAAGCTTGAAAATAAAAATTGTTATTTTTATTACAATCTTTTAAAAGACATAATCTTTTATTGAAATATGAACATTTTAAAAATTTATTTTGTCTGCTACAATTCTATTGTTTTGACTAGTTACATATACCATATTTTCAGGTAAATTGCTTTAATAAGGGCGCTTTAGTTAAGAACGAAGATAACCTACCTGATTCCCAAGTCTTATCCTATTTTCAGGGCCTTAAAATCGACATTTATTTGTGTATTCAATTTTATTTAATATCAGACTTTTAAAAATACGGAACAATGAATTACTAGTATATTTAAAAAACGCTACATAAACCATTCTATGATTTAAATGTTTTGCTCATTTTATTTAAAAAAAAACTAATATTTTCCTCGTACAAATATGTTATTATAAATAAAAATAAAAACACGGAAGCTTACTCAACAGACTAGGTTTAGCGAAATGTATATTTATTTGTTATTTTTGGTTCCTTACGCCTGGTTGAGTTCAGACGCAAGTAAAATGCTTGAATTATTTTATTCTTCTTTCATGTTTTTCCCCAATGCCCTAAGGTCGTTTTTATTTTTCTCCAAGTCAAACATTGAATATTAAGTTGAAGTTGAATTAATTAACTTTTTCTCAATCACTTGTAAGAGTCATTGATTAATAATTTAGGAATAAAGCTCCGAAAAATAAAGATGTACGAAAGTTATAAATTACGCCTTTTCCAGTTCATCTTCAAAAATGTAGTACTGAAGTGCCGGTTCTGAGGTGTTTTTGATGACACCACACCCTATTCCAAATGGTGTGTTTTAATTATTATTTCTCAAGAAGTTTACTTTTAAAAAATCCCCAAAAAATTAATTATATTGATGTACTTAATTTAAAAAGAAATAGTTCGGCTGTTGACACAGAAATGGTACAAGAATGATAGGGACATATATACCTAATATACACTATACACATTTAAGAAAAAATATAAAATGTATCTTCTCCTAGATCAGAAAAAAATATCTAAATATAACGGAGCCAGTCTAAGTCAATTGGTTTTGACTTTTTTCGCTTTTTCACTTGCTTTTCGTGTTGTTGAAACCTGGACCGAGTCCAGCTAGTGTTAAATATTTTTCTTTTATATTAAAATTATATTTGTTTTTATTTCTGTTTGTTTTTTTTTTGTATTTATTTTGCTGTCCGTTTGCATTTTGCAGTTTTTTTGTACCTATATGTTCATGTTGATGTCTCTGAGTGTAATCCCTTGTTGATTTTTTTTTCTCTTCAGCTTTGTTTCCCCGT
>DWLR01002481.1:0-15385 GCA_018246295.1 Papilio alexanor hazarajatica | reverse complement strand
TATATATATATATATATAGAAAACGGAAGCCCAAAAGTGTCACATTCTAAAATGTATGTTCATAAATTCAATACCAGCTAATAGAAGAGGATAAGTTTTGAAGTGGGGGTGCTAGTGCTGCAAGTTCATATCGTCACGTAGTTAAGTTGACCCCGCACGAACTTAAGTCGCGACGTGAGGAACTAAGTGCAAGTAAAGATAAAGTTCCAGATAATGAGGGTGTTTTTTGGCGTTTGTGATACGTAAGATAAGGTCATATAATAGATAATAATTAATCAGTATCATAATAATAGTCTTTTAGATTATTTTAAAAGTCCCAATATATTAGATGGTAAATAAAGTTATTCTTTTTTCGACTGTTTTAAATCTTAGGAGGAAAACATTAGATACACATTTCAATGAGCTTATTTGAAAAACGCGTGTTAGTAAATATCGCTTAGTCCTGACAATGGACCTGGCTTTATAATAATTTTATATGTTATAATGTTTTTTTGCGTAGAACACGTCGCTTTACAATACTGTACTCCATATCTAATTTTTATTGGTGAAAATCCACGACCTCACAAAAGACAGGCTGGAAGTAGAAGTATTCTGCGTTTCGTCTGAAGGTGGCGCCTAATTTTAGTCCTCTTCCCCTTTTCATCATTTTCTAATAAGGAAAGGGTGGGAAGAAAAAGATGATTTGATAGAGAAGGGGGTGGATAGAAGAAGAAAATGTGTAATGATGTGAATCTTTCTGTTTATCCCGTCCTCTGTCTACTAAAGGTTGGCAACGCATCTGCGACTCGCAAATGCTTGTCGCAGATGTGTATGGGTAACTGTCGCTTAGGTGACCACTTGCTCGTTTGTATAAAGACATGTATAAAAAAATAAGGGACGAGCAGTTAGGAAAATTATACACCCGATTATATGTGAACCAAAGTACATTCGCAATAATCTAATAGGCAGATGTGCTACCAGCTTTATTAGGAAGAGGAAGGGTATTATGGTGTCTTGTCTTCTTTTTTTTCTACTTTTTGTCTGTTCCTTTTCCACCTTAAGATAATGTTGAAGAAGATAATGTTGCCGTAGCAACATTATCTTCTTCGAGGCAATGTAAATAATATTATCTGAAAAATATTTCAATCCTCCGTCATCTCAGTAATCACTGCTTACTACTACTACTCATGTTATATAAGTAAAAATAGTATATAAGTTTTTAGAGAGCGTATCAAAAAATAAATGGAAGGTGGAATGAGTGTCCAAGTGCTCCCACTTGTTTGTTTCGCTAGGAGAGGCTGATTTAGTAAAGGTGGCGTGCAAGATAAAGTAACGGATCAACACATTGGCTTCGCGCCAGGCGTCACTTACTCGCTATGTCCTTGTTGCTTTTAACTTAGTAGCCGATAGGATAGCGTGTAACCAATTTCATTGGACAAATTGCAGATTTTATTACCGGCCTTTTTATATTGTTTGTTACGTTCTATCTCATTTTGTTTCATATAAGAAGAATGGATCGAGCTACAATATCGTAATAAGAATGATACTTGAAAGAACAAGATACATTTAGTGTGAAAGAGAAAAGGAGAGAGAGATGCAGTGAGAGAGAAAAAAGAGAAGCATAGAAAGGCCGTATTTCACAAGAGAATATTACATAATTTGTTGAATAAAAACATTCGTATTATTAATATTTCACTGATATTGGTTAGATAAGTTGATAGAATTCAAAGACTAGATATTTTTATGTAACATTGTTTTAACTCTGCACATTCCATTGTTTTTATTAGATTTGAGCAAGGATTAAAAGGCAACAGAGCCTTTTTTATATAACCTATATCGCAGAGATAGATTTAAATGTAGATTTATGCTAAAGGTGGGCCAAAAGCGAGGCGCATTTTAAATTGGTTGCTAAGTAAAGCTAATTTATCTATGCCGTATAAATCGGTTTCCTCTAACGAGTGAATAATTATACCTTGATCTCTATTAAGGATGCAAAAATGGGGCTCTCCGATACATACATAATGTCTAGCGCTGCATCTCAAGCACAAGCGATAAGTTTGTTAAGAGTAAAACCTGTTCACTTTAATTGCCTTTAGGTAAAACTAAAATACTGTAATACGACCATGAGATGGTTTAGTACTTATGTAAACGCGAATAACACTTTGATTAAAATCACTTCTAAAGTTACACATATTTATATAGCGAGTCGAGTGTCAAACATTGTGTGAATTTATTTAAAACAAAAATTAGCCTAAGAAACATATACTATATTTAAAAATTAACCAAGTCAGAAGTACAAAATAAATTGTAGGCTAATCAGTAACAATGAAAATTTTACAGCTACTCTCGGTACTAGTTAAGCTCAGTTGTGGCATATAAATTTTACAGTGCGAGCCAAAACAACAGATGAATACAATTTTTACAATTTGCATAATGTAATTTTTGATTTAGAGATGGATTAATATAGTAGAGTATACATATAGATTACGCAACAACTAATAGTTTCTTAGTGGACTCATAGTCCAAGTTAGAAAGATATTCATTAATTTTAATTTTTAATTAATTATTACATTTAATTTAAATTTAATATATTTTGCTTTAGGCCTCGATTTGTTTATCATGTTGTAATGAAATAGTCTCAAAAACGGGAAAAAATTTGCGCAAAACTTGTTCTACAAAGTGGAATTTTGTGAAAAAAAAATGTGGAAGTAAAATTTGTATGTTGTCATTTTTGTTATTTTGTTGCTATTAAGTCACGGTAATGTTATTATTATATTTTTACTTGTACAACTATTATAATTTGTATTGTCTGTGTAGCCTCGAATTGTTATTATTCTTTACTGGTGTTGTACTATTGTTAATAAGTAAAAAAAATCATTTACCTTATATTTGCACAATAGTCGTATGGAACAAATCTATCATTTTTAATAACGAACTCAAACACTTAGTTCTTTTATGTATTGTATTTACAACTTACATTGTACTGTCTTAATGTACAGGTTGTTACTTAAACTACACGACAGACATGTAGAGATTTCGTATTAGTACTTACTTGTTTTTTCTACTTTAAATAATATTAAGAAAAAAAATCGATTAGGACGTACTTACTAGACAAATAAAAAGCACCAAAATTGAGTCTGTACTCATAGTTTTTTATTCATTTGATATTTAAGGTGCAACAGTAGAAGCAAAAGTAATACATGTTTGCGTGCCTAATTGTCTGTTCTGGTATCCTGCGATCGTTGGGCTGTGGAGGGGTATGAAGTGCGGGGTGGAAGGAGGGGGGGGGGGGGACATGCAGCGCTGATTTAATACAGAAGCACGGGGGTAATATTATGCGCGGGGCTCCGGGCATTCAGAACGAAACGGGGGTTAATTAGCCTTTGTTATTTTATGTTAATAAATTTCGTCCTTATTACTGGAGTACGAGCTACGAAGATTAGACCATGTTCTTTTGGTTGCGAGAATATGAAAGTTGGTTTGTTTAGCTCGAAGCATGTTCTTCGCGAGTAATTTTTGCGGTATCTATAGTATAAGTTGAATTTAGTATTTTCAGAACAGGAAAAAGTTAAAATGATCCGATACAAAATTTTCTTAAAAATATTTTAACTGCTTAATAGCTATAATCGCAGTTCTAAGTATTGCAAAGACCATCAAGAATTATGTGCATATTCAGTAAGTTAAATTATAAATGGCCCATTGTTAGATCAAATCCAGAGTTCACGGATGACATTAATTGACCGACCGGTTGGCGCAGTGGTAAGATTTGCCTTTCACGCCGCAGGTCGTGGGTTCGATTCCCACCCAGGACAAATATTTGTGTGCATGAACATGTCTGTTTGTCTTGAGTTCGGATGTAAAAACCACCGGAGGACAGGCGGAAGCGTCTTTTTCTTACGGATTGCCAATCCGTCTGCCAAGCGTGGCGATTATGGCACATTTTCCCACGATAATGCGATCAATTGGGAAGGCCTATGTCCAGCAGTGTACGATCATAGGCTGAGGTGATTAATATCTTCATCGATTCCTTTCATATATGTATTTGTACACTTTATGACAAAAGAGTTATAAAAAATCAAATAATAGTCAAATAAAAAGCAATCGTCATAGGTGCGGACATCGGTCGGCGCAATAAAACGTTATTGTCCCATTAGAGCAATAGTATCGGCCGATATATAAGGCGCTGTCATATGTTATGACACATAGAAGTCAACTATGGCAATAAACTCGATTGTCCGTCCGTACTGCGGCACAATAACGTGCAGCCGTCGCCCTCTCGTAGCAGCTCGTAGCTATTCGTAGCCGCTCGTAGCAAGCGTAGCGATCGCTTTAAAAATGACGTTAATTTTTAACTTATGTATAAAATCACTGTATTTGTTTCACGTATTGTCAGTACTATGATCTCCACATAGAATTCCTCAACTTGTAATATGGATCTTAGTAATGTATAAAAGGGGAATTATCGGTAACCGTAACTCATTTTTTTTAGTACAAAATAATGATTTCATACACTAGCACACTGTGTGCATTAAAAGTGAAAGAACTATTATAAATATTTATACAATTCCTTCAGCATGTAAAATGTCTTCTGAAAATCCTTCCTGTTTGCAAAGCGTGTTTTAAAAAGAGACTCAATTTGGGTCAATTTTTTCACTACTCCGGTCCTGGCGTCCGGATCACTGGGATGAACTTTTATTAGTCCCGTAGTTCCGGATCCGGGGAGGTCGGATTGTTTACCAGCCCTCTGCGTTCGTATATACGTTTGGGTTGGGGCATTGGAATTGTTAGTTTATGATTTTGGTTGATCTTGCAGTTTGTTAAAGATAGCTCAGATTTGCGTTTTATGTTAAACCAGCTGTTGCACGTGACTTAGTCCGCCTGGAATTCAATAAAAACTGTGTTTGAATGATCAAAAACTAAAATTATCCCACGGGAATCAAACATTTTTCGGCATAATAAGTATGTATTATTGCAGAATACGTTCTGTCTCTGTGCCAAATTTCATCCAGATCCGTTTAGCTGTTCTGGTAATAAACGTCGATCCATACAAACTTTCGCATTTATAACATTAGTAAGATTGATGTATTTATAGATGTGCTGATAATTGTTTTGCTTTGACATTATTGTCAGTTAAAGATTATTGTACTTTAGTTTTTTAATATCTTGGATGGTAATACTTGGTTTTCCCGTTTGAAACATTAATGTGAGTTAAAGTTCAAGAATTGTGAAGAGTAGTTTTTCTTTAAACCATCATTATTTATAATTTAGTTCTAATTGTGTACACTAATTTGTGTAGTTCAAAACTTTAATTTTAGATACTTTAATTAACTCAACTTACATTTAACTACTACAATACCTTTATTATAAAGTTAATAAACACTACTACCGCATGTCAACACGTCCTTATATTTCAAACACAAATTTCCTTATCACTTTACAACGTGATTAAGAAGTGAAAGTTGATTCCTAAACAAATATATGCCGTTTTTTCACGGCGTCTACATTTTAAAATTGCGTCCCAAAACCGGGACGGGGTTTAATAAGGGTCTGTGTACTGTTTGTACTACCACAGAGAATCTCTTAATTTCGCGCCTGCCTCGTCCATAAGCTCAGTAAATAGCACTGCTCGCTAACGGCATTTATCGTGAAGGGGCAAGGTGTAAACTTACAGCGGGATCCCGACAAACAATTTTCTCTAAGTAGATTTGATGGAATTAAAATAACGTCGACGCTCTGAATGAGTCTTTTAAGTGATGTCTCTTTTAGTAAACTGAGCTTAGCTTGGACAGATTGAAAAGTTAAGTAAAACGTTCAGCAAAAGCGAGTCTATTGCACTTTGTAAATATAAAGTCCTTTAAGATATTTATTCGTCTACGAAGAAAGACGCAAAATTCGGCATTTGCTTTTCATACAGTTTATTAGCTGCTTATATAAAAGAATATGAGTTTGGCACTTGGCACCTGACAGCTTGGCTTGGCAGAAAAGTGAGCTTTTCTCTCTTTCTCTCTTGACGGCAAATGAAGAGCTAAGTGCTCAGCATTAAGTACAAAATAACAAAACTTAAATTATTTCTTTGGCCCCGGTAGGCATGATTTCATATTGGATAAGTTATGCCAAGTTTCGTTAAACTAAAAATGATAAATGATATAAAACAAGACAAAAATTACATTGCACTTTGTTTTGTTAGAAGAAGACAAGGGGGAACGCATCCACAAAAACAAAACAGCCATTTCTAGAGCCTAGCCTTTTCGATTTTCTCATTTGGAAAAGCTGGGTAAGGCTATGCGAAGTGTACAAATTTATTTATTTATTTAAAGATCTGCTGCACCTCACTTAACAGTCGAAACCCACAAGTATAAATACTTCAATTTCATGTCCGTGTTCCGAGGATTGATGGCAAGATTCGTAATAAGACTTTCAAAAATAAATTAATAGCTCCACAAGACACAAGTTCAAGTTGTAATTATTAAACTCAAGTCATAATAATTACTTAACTGCATATTAAGTAGTATACAATTCTGTGAATAGAATTACGTACACATCTAAATACATATGTTTGTTTATGTCTTGTATATTACGTTTTAGCCCGCCCTCAGCTTGTAATTGGCTACCGCTATGTTTATCATATGTTACCTTGTTACCTCCCCTTGATGACTTGGCAGAAGTATCCGTGTATATTACATAGTTAAGTAGGCTGAAGTGGACGGTTCAATATAGCTTGATGTTAATCTAACCTGAATTATTTGGGGCAAGGTGCCACTGAATTGAGAGTATCAAATTTTATCAAAATTAATTTATTCACATAGTCAATTGTTGATTGTAGGTGATGGTATTGTTTTTATAGAACGTGTTTAACAGTGCATATATTCTTTAAAAATAAACTTAATTAGTTTAATTAGAAATTTAGGAAATTTTATTGTGAAAATTTAATTTTAATATTTTATAGAGTAAAATCCATTTCGACAACGTTGCGAACATCCAAAGTTAATTAAAGATAGTTTGAGATTAAAGTTTTATTTATCATTGATGATTTATTTATTTGCCATATGTTCATCAACCTAACTATTTAAATACTTAAAATAATTTCTAAGAATAAATGTAAAACACTATAAAATTATTATAATAATTAAATTCATACAATAAAGAGCCCCAAATTATTCTTTAGTTAAGCGAGTCGAAAAATAAGTACTTATTTGGCCTTAATTTATTAATAAAGGGCTTTGAAGTTTTCCTTCAGAATATAGACTTATAAATGGATTTCGCAGATTGGTTGAGTTTACTTGAAAAGTGAAAAAAATTGCTATCGACTTTAAATCTCTTCCAATCTTCAGACTCGTTTCGGATCTCTTTTTGATGGCCGTCGATTTATGTAAAAATGGAAGTTTCGTTGACTTATATTTTTTTTTTAGAAAAACTTTGGCAAATTTCAAATTACTTGATGCCGCGAGTTAAAGAGATTATGTATGAAAATAGAGTGTACTGAGAGGAAGTTAGTGTACAAAATCTGTAAACATGTCACACAGAATATCATTATATTGATGTTTATTTAGACAATACATAAGTATGACAGTATCAATACTATAGGTTTTTGTTTATCTTTGCTAAACAAGTGAATTTAGAACAAAAACGATGTTTTTTTTAAATTATTTTTGAATGTATATCTGAACCTTCATTCGATTTAATAACATACAAAATTAAAGAACATTGCTTCTAAAAAAGTTCAAGACAATGATAAAGTCATTGAAATCTTCCTTATTCCTATCCTTATCCTATTATTCATTATGCTATAATAATTCCTGAAGTTATGACTTATTAACTACCAAAATAATTTAGCTCCATTTATCTATGCTTCGTGAAATCTCATCATAATATATAAAATTATAAAGTTAATATATTTCTACACTAACAACCACTATCTCTTAATTCAATTTTCCTTTATTTTCAAGCGCCAGCTTACTACAAATAGAAAAAATAACAACAAACAAGTTAATATTCCTGTAACACGGCGGGGCTACTTAAGCACATTTGCATACATTACACTAATTGGGATTTATTTATGGTATACACTGCTTATGGCCTGGTCATATTTTTACTACAAAATGGCGCAATGGTCGGTTCTATTCCATTTCAGTGCCTCATTTTTTCTATTGGATAATTTATAAAGAAGCGATTACTACTGCCAACAATTTTTAAATCTTAACTTTTCTTCGTACAATTTTTTTGTTTCTTTCATTTAAATATTTTAAGCATAAAATTATTTAATTAACAGATGAATTATGGTTGGATCCAAATTTCTCACTTGGTCAATATTATGCTGGTAATTTTCAGCAAAACTTCAGTGCTTTTAGATAATGTAGGTTCTTTTGTTCATGTGTATGATGTTTTCGAAATATAAACTGCTACAGCTAAAGAACACAATTTGTATCAATTATTATATGATATTAATAAGTATTTATATTTTTAAAGTTATTTGTATAAACAAAGCGTTCAAAAATATGGTAAATTAAATGACGTATAATTGTGAAAATACAGCCCCAAGTTTTTTAATAATAAGGACAACAAAGGCTTATAACGAAAGGAGACAAGTTTATAGTTTTCCACGAGAGCCCTTTTCCCCATAAACTATCGCAGATGAGGGGCTACGGGCTGCTCTTTGTTGGAGCGGCCCTTACGTGACCCCGACCGGGGAATAGTAAAAAATATCCTTTAATAAGATAATCAAACGTTTTGACAGAATCACCCAATTACAACGATACAACTGCCAGAAATATGAAGAAATAGAGTTGTGATTTGTATTTTATAATTCAAATTGAAAATAATATATTCATTTATATATTATATGAGATGGAATGATAAACAAAAGGTAAAAAAAATTAAAGTTCTTATAAATGTGTGAGAAGATTAGACAATGGTAGAATTTATATTGCTAGAATTTACAGCACAAAAACTAAGCTGCGAATATCTGATTATACTACAATACGCTCTAATTGATTCGTATTTAATAATATAATTTAAAGGCCGTCAACCTAGCAATTAGTTTAAAACAAGACTGTGTGTTACTCTGGGAGAATATGAATCGAACGATACCCCTCTCGTCAAACTCTGTAAAGCCGTTTAGGCTCTAGATCACAATGGAACAGACATATGGACATACAAATATACTCACATGCCCTCAAAAATATTACCCGATCGTTAATTGGCAATAAGTCTCGGTTTAAGCAGTATTTCTATTAACTCTATGATACAAATAAATATAAATTAGAGTCACTTGAACAAAAGGGTCTACGTTGTTGATTTTTTGTATTTCATTATATGTAAACAAAGTGGAAACGTTTAGAACAGTATTCTCTTTGGCCGCACCGCCGTAGGGACTCTGCCTTTAACACTTTCCTGTTAATTTATTTCTCCATCTACAAATCGCTACAGTGGACGCTGCGTAATAATCTTGTTTCTTTATAACTCCGCGTTTTGCAAAGTAAATAAGGCAAATTATGTTTCATGGTCGTTATTGCCTTTTTTAATTGAAGTTTGCTAAAGGAATTCTTACTTTCCTCTTTTCGCTAGCTCGCTCTCTGTATTAACTGTAATAAGTTCAAAAAAAAATACTGTGTAAAAGATAATATCACGAGTTAATTATAAAAGATAAAGAGGAAGTGGAAACTTTTGGAAGTTCGTAAGTCCTATTGGTCCGGTAAGATTGTTACAACTGTATCAGTTGGTAATTCATATGTTATGGCTATATGCATATTACAGCATATTGTGAACTAAGATGGTATGTCATGATTATTTTACCCTTGAACAGACCGTTTAATAATTAATGGTAGTATTATTACTAGTAATCGTTATCTCATTTACATGAAGTCTGAGTAAGGTTAAGTAATTATTCAAGTAATATTTACTAGCTCATTCCTTTGCAAACAAGGGAAATGATAAAATATATCTAAATGTGTGAATATGTCATCGAGTGTTAACTATCAGGAGTGTCGACAAGGCGAATAGAGACAGGTCGGGGGAGATTCTGCCGAAATCAGAATAGAATTTCGGCTGCGACCTCCTACCCGATAATTCCTTTTGCTGAGCTCGGGCACAAAAGCGCCCTCCGCCACCCACCGGATTTGCTCTGAACTCCGCCTAATGACGTTTTTGTCTGGCCCGTCTTCCATTGCTTGTAATCTTGTATTTCGAGCAAATATTGATCGAGTTCTATGAGGATGCGACGCGATAACGCGAGGTGTCCCCACTTATTTGTTATTTACGAATCTATCTGCTCGTTCGAATTAGAAATGGATTGTTCGTATTGAGAGCGAGAAATAAATTATTTTGAACGACTTCTTCATCGCTTAGTATTGGAGTGGTTTGATTTGTATTAACAATAAAAGTCGATTACTTGTTAATCTACTCAGATCTACTATATTTAGATGTTTTCAGCTTTTTTATATTTTATTTACTTAAAAGCCTTTAGATTTCTCTTCATATCATCAAACGAAATTAAGAATGAAGCTAAGAACTAATGTTACACATAAAAGAAGCAATTTGTATTTATACAAATCTTGCAATAGTAGTATAAAATTAACATTCTACTTATCAACTGCCGAAGATTTTGGAAGTTTGTTTTGATGAAATAATGTAGGATACTAACAAATTGTTTTGCGGCAGAAAATCAGAAAATGAAAATGTCGATAAACTTATTTATTTGAGTCTCAAATTAAAATTCCACTTGGCAACACGATAAACTTTTTAACGAAAAAAGCTTATGCGATTTATACAAAATTGTAGACTCCCCTCAATTCGCAGTATCAGCGCCCCCGGCCGACATGTTAACTAGAGAATAAAAAACACCCGCTAGCAAACAAATTGCATCCGGCTCCGGCTGTAAACACGCCGTGCAACTGCTGACTTGAGGGCAACGACAAAAACTCCTAAAATTGACTGTCCGAGCCAGCCGCTTAACTTTTAATTAGTAAGCCGGCCGCCACATACTATGTGGTACAACCGCCTACATTGTCATCAACAACTACTTTTTTAGATTAGCAACGTACAAATAAAACTTAATTTTATTATTTATGTTATGGTGTTACATATGGTTTATGGAACAATATTTTCAATTTCATTTGGAATTAAGGAATGATATCAATAACGAATTTCATATGTTTTCTGTTATTATCATAGAGTAACGGAATATAATACATATAAATGTACAAATAAGGAATCTCAAAATTAAAAATAAAATTTCGAGCATATTTACCAACTAAAGGTTAATATGCTCAAAATTTTTCACATGATTTAAAACCATTGTATCTAATCTTCTTTCTGCAGCGAGCTCTTGAAGAGATAACCTTACAGTAACAAAACCTTCAATAAAATAATTCAAATTAAACGTAGTTTTACAATCACATATGTTGTAGGACAAAGCTTCGAGTAGTTTCTGTTCAAGAGTCACTTTGTTATGATAATGGTTATGGAATTATTTAGCTGTAATGTACCTTCGACATTCTTCATGCAAATGGCCGTTGGCTTGTTTAATTTCAAGAAATGTTCCCCGAGCTTTTTTTATGTAGATTGAATAATGTATTCCGACGATGATAGCTAGAGGGCCGTGGCATTATCGTGGCTTGCTGTAAGCTCAAACGACTCCCGCAAAGCGTTCGTCTAAGTACGTATTTGCAAAGCAGGGCAGGGTACTTGAATGCATTGTAATATAAATACATTTTTATGAATTAACTCTTTTTTAAGGCATAAATAAGGGCTTAAAAAGTACTTCTAATTCAACTTATTGAATGTTTTAATTAGGTTTGATTGACATAAATAGATTCACATTTATACTAATATGAGTTATTTGTTAATATTATGTATTTACTATAATTCTATATTTTATATATCACTAATGTACAAAATATTAATAGTAACAAAATTGTCAAAAGTACAACTGGTTTAATCATGGAACAAGCAATGAAACATCACAAAGCGAGCAAATAAAACGTATCCATCGTAGTAGTTGGTGTACAGATAATAATAAAAACATCGTTGCGACATCGGTGTACACTCGCAAACAACGTGCTACTGCCGTGTTTAACTAACGCACTTAAATATTTGTCTGTCTGTCCGCAGCGTTCGCAAACGCACACTTGAAATGGAACACAAGTCGGCCACAGTCTGTGTTGACGTTCACATTGTAACTTCGCCGTGTTTACTGAAAATACCGTATCGCTCTGCAAATGTTATATTATTTTACACTTGCTAATAATTTATAACTTTTTTATATACGCACTTTATTAATGTATCGACAAGT
This sequence comes from Papilio alexanor hazarajatica, assembly GCA_018246295.1. Classification (NCBI taxonomy): domain Eukaryota; kingdom Metazoa; phylum Arthropoda; class Insecta; order Lepidoptera; family Papilionidae; genus Papilio; species Papilio alexanor. Next base: position 3,117 of record DWLR01002481.1, on the reverse strand, counting down.
TACACAGTACAGTAATTACACTGTTTAACACCTAAGACGTACTTCGTCCGTGTTAAAGACTTATCAATGTATTGGTTGTAATTTATTTCAGCACTCCGTTTGCGATTCAATACATTAACCCTCGTTCGCTTCTAAACTTAAACGGTTTAATTTTTATGTAGCTATTCTCCTGAACGTTCGTGCTCTAACTGAATTAGGAGCACTGTCTGGAATGCCTGAAGTCTGTCCTAAAAGCCGATCCTCGTTTCAGTTCCATCGCTAAGTTACCGTGAACTTGAAGTTTCAATTGCGACAGTATGGATCACGTCGCTAAGTGATAACGTTTGGAATGTTCCAAGTGACGTTTGTACCTGGGACCTGCACGATAACTTTCAAGTATTTCAACAGCGTTTAGTGGACCTCGCGAATACTTTCATTCTTAATATAAAGGCTTTGAAATTTGATAATGGTTCAATTTGTTTCTGTTGATATTTTAATAAGAGAAATATATTTATTGAAACACATTCCTTTGGGATAAATTAAGACATATTATAATGTGACAGTAGTTATGCAATTGACTGGTTGGTTGGTCTGTTTTTAAATTAATGATGATGATAAAAAAGGTTTTATTTGTAACATTGCTGTACAACATGGCTGTAGATTTTAGAAAAAGTTCTGGTACTTTTAACTAGACCTCCAGATCTCGTGACAACTACCTAGTCTAAACCGTCTATACAGAATCATTACGTTTATAGTATTGTACTTACGCCTTAAAAGGACATTTAAAACTGTCTTGAAAACATTACGCATTAGCTTAGCTAAACATTAAATTAGCTATTTATAGCTATTGGTAAATTATTATAAGACTTCGAGATATATTTTTATGTTACAACTTTTTTAAAATCGATTTGAAATGTTATTAAAAATCGCGATAACATTATTTTTTTGCTACCATAACGTCTTTGGACTTGAAAGCTCTGTAAGTCGTATTCATTTTAAAATCACGGACGGTAATGTTTCAGCATAGGAGAGCTTAGCGTAAAGCTTACCGGCATAGTTTGACTCCCGTGCAGGCCGGTGATCGCCGCCTGCGCCTCCTGGTGTGAGCTGAACTTTACGAATGCACAGCCTGTAACAAACAAACAACATCTCAGTATACTAGTATAATGCATATAGTATATGGATTGTCGGATACGAAATCTCTACGAATATTCAAAAGTGAAATTTTTAATGGTATCTAAATTTGATAAACTTAAAAACTATTGAACCGATAATAAAAATTCTTTCACCAGAATGTTCTGCCAGCTATAAGGATGCCTATTTATGGAGTTAAAATTTAGTTTAATATATTAGTTAAGTTATATTTACTTAACTTTATTGTGAGAGCCTGATGTAAGTTATAGCGTGATAAATTAATGGTGTATTGGGATACAAGGAAACATATAAAAATGTAAAACGAACAGACTAAAGTTAACGGCAGCGATACATCCTGCTGCATGATTAATCTGATTCTGCTGGGTAAGTAACATGAGATCTCATACATACTCGTGTTATGTAGACTGTTATATTTGTCTTTCATTAGGCGAAAGAGGTTGAGACCCTTCTCATTCAATTATTTCCATTTCTTTAGATACTTCCTACAAAAAATTTGAGTTTGTTAAATGAGCATAAAACAATGAATCTACCAAAACTTAAGCACGACAGTTTTTCTATCACATTCGACGATGAAAGTTTAATAGAAGGTGAAAACTTTTGTAGATAGTACTCATTGTTCATGGACGCATAAACTGAAATCCCACTCAATATCCATCCGTCACTAAAAGCCTTGGGAATAAAGCTCTGTAAAATTTTCGGCAGTGAACATAAAAAGAAAAAAAAAAAGGAAAATCTTAAACAACATGGCGGCGCTGTGGGATTATCGCTCAATTTTTCAATAACAACCTGTCAGAACGCAGTGGTTGCTGCGGCGGGGACCGTATCAATCTTGATCCCCGCAGGTGAGGGGGACGGGAACAGGTTCAGGGGAGAGGGACAGGGGACAGAGCCAGGGGACAGGACGCGGAGCAGGGGGAGGCATGTCCGCGTAATGACGACTGATGGATCTCGCACTTATGAGGATAGGATTACTAGAAGCTTACGACTTGTGCACACGAATTAATGATTCAAAAATATTAAATATCCACCTCTCCATCTATGACGTATTTATGACTACTGACTTTGGATCTTTAAATTCGATGGTTACAATAAATTGTACAAACTTGATACTGGTCGGTAAATTAATAATTCTAATTATATATTCCGTAAATAATGGATGTTGCCCTAATTGGTAACATACGTTCTAAAAAGACTGTTGTTAAGATAACAGATACTTATAAACACACGTAAATATAGGATAAACAAAGATGAATCAAGTCGATGATAAATGAGCATTCATATTCTGCCTACCTTCTCTAGTTTACGAGTTAGGGTGCTTTTTTATATTCATATTGCACGGGGGTTTATTTTGTGTGTTGATTTGCAGCGCTTCGGGGCCGTTTGCAAAAGACGGTCTTTTATCCGTTATATTTTTTACCGGATTAAAAATTCTGCTGAGAACGGTTTCTGATAGGAACCTCAAATAAATTAGTACTCATTCTTAAGGCTGGGGTCTGTTTATATAGTAGCAGCTGCAAAAATACAGACAACGCCCCGACAGTAGGCCGTGCAAGAAACAAAAAAAGTATAGACAACACAACAGAGATTTTGCAGCGAAATACGGTTTTCTTATTTTAGATAGAATATTTAATCTTTATTGCTAGACTTTTATTCATAATTTTCTATATGTTATATCTATAATATTTTTATGTTAGTAAGCAAAATTGAAATAGATGTTAATCTATTTTAATTCTGTGTACTTAAAAAACATACTTATAATGTTAAGACAAGCTCGTGGATGAAATATTGCAAGGCCAAACCTCTTTATGGTGTTAGGCAAGCAAAAGTTAACTTAAAAAGCAATAAACTTGACTGACTGACAACTCAGGAATAAATACTAATCGAATACACCGCTTATATGTAACACCCGCATAAAACATAGATATTCGCGAAAAAACATCGCCCTCCTGTCAGTCGGGCAATAAGAAATTTAAATATAGAAGC
>DWLR01002480.1:0-15388 GCA_018246295.1 Papilio alexanor hazarajatica | reverse complement strand
CATTGGTAGGCCACAGGCGGGCGGTGCCGCGCGGGGGGAGCGGGGCCCGGGCCGCGTCGCCGCGCCCGACGCTCCGGCTGCTCACAACGCACGTAGCCTCCGCGCCGTACGCTCTTGCGACACGTTACCCGCGCGCCGCCGCGAGTCCATGTGAGCGACCGACAGCTCTCTTGTTGTGTACGGTGAACGAAGGATCGGCAAGCTGTACGCGCCGCAGGAAGACGACATGTTGACGATGGAGACGGACCTCAAGGGCGGCAGCCTGCACGCCAATGTGCCGCCGCACCATGCGTTACAGCACGGCTACGGCTCGCTGGGCGCGCTCGGCGGCATGATGTCGCTGCCGCAGCAGCAGCAGCTGGGGCAACACCAGCCGCTGCAGCATCAGCACCACCAGCCGCTGCCTCAGCACCACGCGCAGCCACCGCAGCATCACCAGCCGCCCAACAACAATAACAACAATAACAGTAAGAATTCAAACACCGACCGCGTCAAGCGCCCGATGAATGCGTTTATGGTGTGGTCGCGCGGCCAACGCAGGAAGATGGCTTCGGATAATCCTAAAATGCACAATTCGGAAATATCTAAACGTCTCGGTGCACAGTGGAAAGATCTCTCCGAATCTGAGAAACGACCGTTCATCGACGAAGCGAAGAGACTTCGCGCCGTTCACATGAAAGAACACCCGGATTATAAATACAGACCGCGAAGGAAGACGAAGACATTGGCGAAAAAGCAGGAGAAGTACCCGTTGGGTGGAGGAGCGCTCCTCGGAGCCGGTGACACCCAGAGGGCCTCGGCCCCGGCGGCGCAGCAGCCCCGAGACGTTTATCAAATGACACCAAACGGATACATGCCCAATGGATACATGATGCACGACCCCAGCGCTTACCAACAGCAAGCATACGGATACCCGCGCTACGACGTGTCACAGATGCAACAGGGCGGGTACGGCGGAGGCTACGGGTACGGCGGAGGACAGGGTTCACCGTACCTACCACAGCCACCCTCACCGTCCCCGTACATCTTGGGGCCTGGCTCGCCGGGAGGCTACGCGCTGCCGCCGTCGTGCGCCTCGCACTCACCAAGCGGGTCGTCGGCTAAATCAGAGCCGGTGTCGCCGGGCCCGCCGGGGCTCAAGCGTGAGTTCGCGCCGCACGAGCCGCCAGCACAGCTGAAGCGCGAGTTTGCGCCGCACGCGCACGCGCAAGAGCAGCTCGCCATGAAGCGCGAGTACGGGCAGCAGGACCTAAGCCACATCATCAACATGTACCACGTGCCCGATGAGCAGCGGTACGCGGCGGCCGGCGAGCGCGCCATGCCGCTCATCTGAGAGTCGCCCTTCGCGTGCGACATCGACATCCCGCCGCTCTGAGCTCGCCGAGTCGCCGCGCCGCCGCCCCGCCGCCCGGGCACCTGCACTGACTTTCTCGTGAATCGGTAGTCGCGTTACCGCAGTGATCGTTACTCCCCTGCGTACATACTTCTAGGTATGTTCATTTATTTGTTTTAAACGTACCGCTGTTAGTGTTGCAAGAACTGTTGACTTTAACGTGTTTCCGGCTTCTCGCCGACGGCCGAAGTTCAATTAATTGTTGTTGATCATTACCTTGTAATATATTACTATTATTGTATTTTTCCATGGTTTAAGTTAAATATTCTAAGTCGTGTCGTGCGGACGGACGTATGAGATTTGCGTGAGTTGTGATATGGAACGTCAGACGATGTAGCGATTGGGGTAACTTGAATACCAAAAAAATTTGAACAATTTGTAAATATAGTGTTAATGGCTAGATTCGATTAGGTTTAGCCCGTAAAGAGTAGGTAGCTAGCGATAAGTTGTGCCACGACGCCACTCTCGTACGCCCGTCGTGCATTGTACAAAATATTTGTTATGAAACGAAACGTTATAAAGCCACGAAAGACTTAAATATTGTAATACGAAAATGTACAGTGAGTGTTATATAGTCAGTGGACACAAAGGTATATTGAAGAAAAGATGAAGTTATCAATAAACGACGCGTTAAAATTGTACCTGCTTTTTTGTTTCACGCCCCTTATACTTCCCCGGCTACGGCCAATAAATAAATGACGCATATAAGACAATGCTGGCGTCAACAGTTTTATCAACAGACATAACATGAATAACGCTTTACAATACCAAATATTAAATACTCAAAAAAATTATTCATTTACAATTTTACATATATTTCGTTTCTAAGGCATCCGCAACTCAGAAATGTTTGTTGCCCATGTTGGAAGCGGTTAGTTACGCGAACGCTTGCTCCTTTGTCACCTTGTATAAAAAAATAACTCATGAAATTAAAAACATCTGAAATCTACAGTCAAACATCAAAACTATTTCTTTGTACTTCTAGTTTTTATGAAACAACTTAGTATTGCAATTGTGTCGCAAAAAATATTAACGCAATTTTTTCTTAATTCCATTTTAATATTATCTTTCTCTAATTCACTATTTACACCATAGAAAAGACATCAACGAGCGCAGAATACAATATTTACTATTTTCAGCTTCGCCAGCAAATTTGATATCAGGATGATTAATATTTTTAAGAATATAAAAAAATTAATCTGCAGTTTTATTATTAATGAAATGTATCCTTTCGTTTAAATATTTGAAAAAAAAAAATTCAAAACATTTTTCACAATAACCATTATAAAAATATAAATTTTACATTTCCTGGATACGCATTATGAATATTAATACTTAAAAAATATTTTTGTAAATAATGTAAATGTATGATATTAAAGTAGGTAGTGTATATTTTCAAGTGCCGAATGGTCTTATGTTTGTGTGTCGATACATTCGTGACATACCACAAAAGCTGTTATTCCAAAATATTTAGATGGTGTTACCATCAGGGGATAAAATCGAATAATTAAGCCTACACTTCTAGATCACAGGTGTATTTTAATTAAATTCAATTTAATTTCACTGAAATATTTAAATTACACTGTCAAATTATCTCAAAGCAATTTTGCGAATTGCACAAACACATGCATTTTTGTTATAAAATCGTTGAATATTTATAAATTACAAAAACTGCCAAAATGTTGTTGGTTAAGAAAATAATATGTTAGTATTGAAAGGTTTAAAAGAACCAACCTACGAGAATTTCTACATTCGAAGTCAATTGCGTCAGAGAAAGTCGAATTTCAATCAATTGCTGTCAACACGCAAAGGGTGAGTCGGGATTTATCAAATCCCCGCACGTAGCTCGGGTACTCTTTCGTCCCTAGAGACGAGGACCAACTTAATCCTGGCAGAAATGTACGCCCCAGTGTTTAAGCGGTATTAATTTAAACTCCGTTCACACTTAGCGCTTATGGGGAGAGCGCACACTCATTTTAGACACGTGTTGGTTGTCACTTATATTTATTCCTGTTATATTTGTATGTTTGTTTATGTCTAAAGGCTAGAAAAATTAACTGATTTTATTAGCACAAAATACACTAAACTTCTAGTTCGTCTATAGATAAAATTAGTAATAAAAGATATTTCCGTATCCACCTAAAAGTTGAAAAAGTATTTTAATTATTCTCAACATTTAATTTTTTAATTTCCTTGTACAAATAGAGCTTTATGAAATTTGTATTTTGGAAAACTATCATCTAAAAGTGTTGAAAATACATATTAATAACTATTCACTTTTACAAAAACATTTTATTATGTAATTCATATGAAGTTATGTGATATTTGAACGAATTAGAAAATTAGGTTATGCTATCCTGATATCGTAAAAATATTTAATACAGAATGTTATTTATATGCAATCCATAAAAAGGCAATGATTAAAACTCTTATGTAATAATTGTAACGAAATTGTATAAGAATGGCAAAGCTTTTCTATTTTTAAAAACACCTAATCTTGTGTGGTATGCTTGTAGTTAGTGCATGGATCCTAATTACACTGGGGAGTTACAAGTGGCCTTCGAGTATAAACGAAAATTAAATTCCAAAATATGTTGTCAAAAATGTATTAACATAAAATCAAAATGTTTTTATTCAATAACTAGAGACCATCACTCGTGTCGGTCAGTGTGTAGTAACTGGCCGTATTTAAGGGTACCTAGGTCCAGAAATTTATGGAAGATATTTAAATGAATATTTTTATCTACACGATAATTAGATAAATGGATTCAGACCTGTGTGAATATCTGTAGATTCTTGATATCAAAACTCCCTACTTATCTCAGAAGCGGAACAACCGCCTCTTCAAACTAGATTTTTTTTTAAACGATTAAGGCACCGTCTAATACAATGACTACGACATCTACAAACACAGACCTCCGTCATAACTTACGTACTTGTTATGTTACATCACAAACAATTTTCGTTTACAAAAACTCCGTAATTCCAAACGAAAGTTATGTTGAATTGAAATTTGGTATGCAAGTCATAAATAAATTAATAACGTGAACATAAATTCCGGATGTTAGCGGACTCGCGTTTCGCACCCTCCGTTCCGCGGCGTGGCGGCGCTCGGGAATCGAACGCGCGCCTCTGGGGCGACCAATCACGCCGGCCGTTCCCACGGGGCCGCTCCATTGTTTTCTCTCACGGTTTGCGACATGTCATAGCAACTTGCGACGATTGCAACGACAACCACTACTTAATAATCAAATGATGTTTAAAGAATTCTTCACTAGTTTTCCGCTTCAGAAACTCTAATAAATAACTAAACATGAAAGGTATTAGAAGAATTATAAGAAGATGTAGTACTTAATATATTCTTGAATAAAATATTTTTAAGAATGCTGTTCCAAAACCAAGCAGACTTTGATTCCGACGCCCGAGACAATCGATATATTTTTAATCAAAAATTAGATAAATGTACGGTTTTAAGTTCGTCTTATATCGAATGAACGATTAATGAATCTTTTACAGCAGGCCGTGCTCTGAAAAAAGGTATAGTAAAAAATAATATTCATTGGTGCTATGTACACCAAAATCAAAACATTGCATTATGTCGAACAATAGTACCTACCTATGTTCTAAACGAGACACTGTATCCATTTCTTGGTACCTTTTGATAATAAATTTGGTTGTAAGTTAAAAGCTAGTCATCAGGTTTGTACATATTTAGACAAAAGAGTTGTGCCTAGGAATGTGAAACTTGTACTATGGGGGAGTGAACATATGAGCCCGTATTTTTTGTAAAGGCTAATTTTGAAAAGCATATTTACATAGCGAAAGCTTTTCTGCAAGATAGACAAGGCAGAATTTAGGGATTATCATTTTGTAAGGACTTGGTGTCTGTTGTTATAAATTCAGCTAGACAAACCCAACGTATGCGATCGAAAGTTATAAAACGTAAAATAGTTAATTTTGAATGACTTCTTTATTTCCAATTACGACTTTGGATTTTAAAGTAACTTCAGTAACAAAATTATGTCATATACAGCGATATTACCTATATCTATTAGGCCCGAAACATCTGCATTGAAATTTACATATTTTTTTCTATCATGACGCAATCTAATTTTCCTAACTCCCAAGCAGTGGAACAAAGCAAACAGCGGTGCAAACAAACAAACCAAAGTTGTCACGTAATTCGTTCGTCAAACACGCGTTATATTTGTGCTTGAGATTGACACCGACCCGCCCCTAGTGTTCCGTACCCTTTTGTTTTTATGTTGCACTTTGTCAATATTTAGTCTCATTTAACATTTAGTGATTTTAAACGCCGATTCGTAGACGTAAGGTGCTAGTAATAAGTGGGTGGCACTGTGAGGGACTCAAACGTTTTCCGTCTATAGATATATGGATATATATCCATAGATGGGAAACGTTTGATATACATATATAAACGTGGTTATTGCACTTGAACTGTTGACATAAATTATACAGTATACGGCTGCATGATATAAGTATATAGATGGATAAAGACTGCCCAAATTGCAATATCTGTCTACCCTTCTAATTTAATAATGTTCTTTAATTCTTAGTTACTTACAGATTACAAATATTTGATTCTAATATTAAAGCAAGACTATTACATAATTTCATCGATATTACTTCCGAACTTTATACAATTTTCTGCAATACATTCCTGTGAGATTTTCTAATTTTCTATTTTTTGCGGAACCCAGGGACTGGATCATCGTTGTTCGATTTCAGATTCATTAATTAGTATTGTTTTTGTATCGGTTTTACATTACTATGAATTCGATTCGAATTGACTTTCTTTATTACTTTACTTCGTATTCGAGCGGCTGTGTACTTTCAATATTCATTAATTCAAAACTAATTCAAATTATTTTGATTGCTTTTTTAATCACACATTTATTTCAGACGAATGATTGATTTCCAAATTCGTGAAATTTTATTTGATTTTATTCACTTTTTAACATAAAAACTACTTTAAGATATGTTGCTTAATACTCGTCTATTATGGTTTAAGTTATTTTTTAAATTGTACATATTCCTTCAAGGCGATGTTTTATCTATACGACCCTACTTACACGAAAAACTACACGAAACCTTGGTCAGTGGCAAGCAATATACCGATGCCGAGGCGGTCGCAGCAAAAAGTTTAAATGGAATTTTAGCTTTAGTTTAGTGCGCATGACCTTCTCGGAATCGTTAGTTGCCGTAACGGTACTCGGCCGCCTGCTTCAGGTACGCTGCGCTGTGCGCCCGCAAGCTATTACCACGCCACGTTAAGTAGAAAACTTTTTAGGGTGTTGCCAAGTTATATGTAAATACATGTACTTGAACAACTTTTGCGAGTAAATGTCTTAAAAGTTTTAGAAAAGTTGTCAAGGAATTTTGTATGTTTTTATTTTATTTTGTAGTACTTTTTATATGAGTAAAAATAATTAAAATACAATGGCTTTTTTCGCCTGTATTTGATGTTAGATGTCTTGTTAGAATTTAGTTAAAATAACAATATTAATTATAATAATCTTATCTATATAACAATCACAATTATAAAAATCTTTTCACCATAAAAATTAAACTTAAATGTGATCCAATCGTCATCGGATGTATTGTAGAAAGTGACTATTTTTTTAAGCCGCTCATTATTGGAGAATATTTAGGATTTAATTCAGAAAAACTATCACAATGAAGAAAAAAATTAAGGTGCCAATGCTGACTCAGACAAAAGGGGTTGTAAGATTTTTTTTTTGTTTTCAAACATAATATAAACGCAGTGGCAGCCGGTGGAAAAAAGTTAAGCAATAAAAATGTTTTGTGAAAGTTTTACGACTGTAAAGGGGTACAGACATTTATGGGATGCTATCATAAAACAATTAACTGCGTTGTACCTTGCTCATAAATGTACCGACAGTGTTATCTACGGTTTTTACCTAACTGTACAATATTTTATAGTCCTAAGTTACATTTTACAAAATTCACGAACTCAATCTATAAGTTTTACTATTTAATCTTTTCGAAATAAAGGAAAACATCCGGTTACGTATTAAAGGAATGAAAGAATGAACCAATGAATCTAGTTGTAAGTGAGTACGCGACAAAATTATGTTGCCAAGAATATAAAAAAATTAGCGATACTTGATCGGAACAACGATATGAGCTTTCAGCTGCCATTTATAAGTTTTCGTTAAAAAGAGTCCAGTCAAAACAATCTGAGTTCAACCAAAGTAGAATTAGAGAGTAACTACTTGTAAATAAACTAAACTTAATGCTATTTTACGGCGATATTTAGAGAATTCAATTATTTTATTGTTACCAACTGGATCTTCTGACAAATGGGGAATACTTTTTAGGAAAAGTTTTCAACGCCGATAACTTGTCACTGAAATGTAGCAACAATTTGAAGAGTGACAATAAATAATGCTGCGGTATAAAAAATATAGTCAGTATAAGTCTTAATACAAAAATTAACCCGTCAACAAACATTTCAAGCACCTTAAAACCCCCTGATAACGTTTCTTATGAACGTTAACTTGCCAAATTATAGCGACACCGGTGACTTCATTTTACGTCTACGGTTTTTCAAATGTTGATACGTGCAGTAGGCATAGATTACGGATATCCATTTGGCGCCATCTAGGCCCATTTCTCTCCCTTCTTCTACATGCATACATCACCTTTCCTTGGGATATCAATAATTTGATCAATATTATTTTTTCTGGATCATCTCCTGTCATTCACTTTTGCAACATAAATTTGTCTTGTCTTCATTCGTAATCATTTCCACATGCCCGAATCACCAAAGCATACCTTTCACAATTCTAGTGTTCATCCTCTTTCAAACCACATTTTTTCATTATGATTTTACTTACGATAACGTTTTTTAATCCTATCAGTTGATATATAATCAACTAGTAGTAAGTAGTAGTTATAGTTTATTTTTACGATGTACTTGTAACTTATAAAATAGTCATGATTAAGTTTTTATGAAAACCTTGAAGAATAAGATGAAATAGAAGAAGTTGTCGCGTTCAGTGCCGAACAATGCTCGTAATTGCGCGACTGTAAAATGATTGTTAATATGCTTGTAGTGAGTGCATAGATCCTAATTACAATGGGGAGTTACTACCACTGGCTTTCTCATATAAAAGAAAATTAATTCCAAAATAAGAAGTACAAACATTTATTTAATTAAAATCAAAATAAAATCTCCCAATAATTAACCACGATACTACTCGTACCACTCGTGTCGGTCAGTGCGCAGTAACTGGCCGAGCGCCTCACACACCTCTCGCTCGCACACAAAACTGTTGACACAAAACGCATTCGCACTTACACGGTCCCTTCAAAGTGTTTAATCAGATAAATTTTGCATGGACAAAATCACGGTGACTAGTATAAGATTCCGACGCTAAACTCGAAAATCAAAATAAAAGAAGTAGGCGTATGCTTAAAAATAATCTATGCTTAAATGCAATAAAATTACATAATATTAATTAGTATCCCTCATTATGTATGGAGTTATACATCACAGATTTTTACTTAACCCTGAAAATTTTGTCATTCACAAAACACAAATTTTAAGTAAAGTCAATTGAAGACGGAATAAGTTAAATAGCATAATCAGATAGGCACATAGCATTTGTAATGCATCGATTGCGTGTTCCCCGTCGCGGCGGCCGTAACCAAACACTAAAAGGTTTCAAGCCCGCCTCCTGATAACGTTATGTTTAGTTGAGTTATTTCTAATGAGTCATTTTTTTAAGGAAATCGCCCGAACTACCGATATGGACTGTAGAATTGGGAGATATCATTTATTAGGACAGAAGTGACGTCATTTTAAAACTATTTTTTTGTTGCTGGATTACTTTCTTACTAAATATTAATGTTGACTTCCCCATATATTAGAATGATGTACTATGTATTTTGCGAAGTCAACAAAAAAAATATTCTAATAATATTAAAAATCACAGTAATCAAGATATTTCTTATAAAAAACATATAATATCCAAAACAATAACAATACGCTAACGCCCGTAACCTAGATGGGAAGGCAGAGATTATGGATTTTTTTTGGCGCGATCCTGGCACACCTCTCTGGCTTCTTCTACATCCATGCATGGATGGACATTACTAACCTGACCGATATAAATGAAAATTTTATATGACTGATTTAAAAAGTTCTTTGAACAAAATAAAAATTACAAATTCGAAAAAGACCATTTGAAATTTTTGATTGGTCATTGTTAAAGATTTTAAGCCATTTTGCAAGTGACTGCTCTTTATGACCAATGACAACAAATAATAATGATGTTGGTGTTGGCAGCATTAAAGCCTTTTGCATAATCACTTCTGCTACAAACAATTGATATATTCAGTTCATTTATTCAGACTCAAAGCATATAGATATAATCACTTAAAAATCAATTATAAAAGTCCATTTAGAAATAGTGTTAAACTTTTTAATAAAATAATGTCATAATATATCTAACAATATCATAACATTATATTACTTTAATAGCATGAAATTATAAATGCTCCTGAATAAATAATAATTCACCATAACTAGAAAGTTCTCAATCAACCATCAAATAGGTGGGAATTATAAAAAACAAAAGGCCGGGAGCGAGTCATAAATCGGGCGAGATAGAGTCATTAGCCAGGGGCGGACTCGGGCCCCTGAATAATTAAAAACAAATAATGTCGACACGGATTGCGCCTATCTGGCCCGATCTCAACTCGCATTCATTTTTATTTAATAGTTTTTGGGCAGTTTACTAGAAAATACACTGATATCGATTTGAAGATTTTAAGATAACAACCGTAAAGTTATAATTGGTGTCAAACTTTTTTGGTATTTCATATTTTTTTACTATACCAATAACTTAATGATTAAGAATATGGATTACAATATTACTAAATACGGAACGAACACCTTATACGGTTATTGTCATAGACTTTCTCTAGGAAAGTTTAGTTTGTTTACACAATCTGTTAACATTTGAATACACATAATGTTTCAAATAGTATTTATATCTACATGTTACCCATAATACCAAACCGTCATCAGGTATTAGAAGTACACATCTAGATCATTTTCACAATTTGGAAGTATCATACAACAGATATTCTCATTTATTTGTAATAAAATTGGTTCTTATAAAAGTCTTGATTATTGAAATGTTTCGAGACATAGTAACGGAGTTAAAACAAGAGCCCAACGTCCGTAGCCCCTCACTGTCGTGATGCGAGTGTTTGTTCAGTTTATGTGTGGAGTGCACTCGAGGCACTGGGTGAGACGCGCCGGCGCCGCCACGAGGGCTGGGCTGTGTTGCCATAATGACTCCAATGTTTATTTACCGAAAAAGGTTTTGAATGATAAACGAAACAACAACAATATTGTAATAACCTCGAACAGATTATTTATTATCTTACGTGAAAACATACCCATTTTTTTATTTTACAATATCTGGTATACTACAATTTCATCTATAATACTTCAAAATTAACTGGTCACTAAAGAAAATGTGTTTCAAAATGTTACTGTAAAAATTATGCCAAAATTGTCACCGATCTTACATCAAGTATCTTACCAAAATAGGCAAAAGTTAACATCACATAAATCATGCTACAGTTGAAAACTTCTACAGATCTTAGGAGAAATAATTATTATTGAATATTTATTATTATGATTATGTAACAAATTCAAATAACAATTATTTATTGGTTATTGATTAGCACGTCTATGAGTTACAAAATCCGTGTTAAATAATTTCATTATCACTTACCTTTAACATATAATATTTTGTTAATTTTATTTTTATTAAATATGCAGATAGGTATTTCCTAATTTACCATAATTGATGAGTTTCCATGTCTTTAAACCTCTGTCGATTAGTCACCACAAACCATAGTCGTACGTGCAACGATGATATGCTGGTGACTTAAACAGTCTTATAAAAATCAAGTAGGAAATTGTCACTCATCTTCTAATTTTCTAAAAGTGGCATTCTAGTAAAGTGGGAAAATGACACCACCCTGGAGTTATGGCAAATTGAAGATGGCTAACCAAAAGTCTCAAATTTTTTAATGACCGTTTTGAATGTACCGTACATTAAGTCAGATTGATTACTATACCATCTGCCTGACTTTGACGTCACACGACGACTTTAATTTATTTTCGTAATATTTAGTTCATCTGATTGTTTCCTAAAAACATCCGCTTATTAACTACGTGATACTCGTATTCCTGGCCTCCTAACATCAATTATCCGCCAGAATTATTTACTATATGGTCAAATTCTAACGGTGCGTCTGAAGACTCATCTGTCAGTCACAATCGGTTTTGCTTCTTATATGTGAAGCAAATAACAGACATACATTGTTATTGCCAATTTACACCTTCACTGTTACGTAATAGTATTTATTTTACGGTGCATTGTATTATTAAAGTGACTTTTAGATCGTTATGACTCGCAATAAATAAACAGTAGACACAAACTACGTATCATCTCAACGACAAATTCTCTTTGCTATACAATTTTATACCCCATTCGGATTTACTTAAATTGCTAAATGGATTGCAGATGAAAGGCATAACTCGCACTAGGTTAACAGGCGCAAGGAAAGCCTTCCCTAATCCCAAGTCATTGACACATATCTACAGTGTTTGCTAGAAAATACAAATATACTTTTACAACACTTCAATTTCTTAAAACATTGTTGATAATATTTTGAGTTACGCTTAACTTAGAAATTTCTATTCGGCGTCTGTAACACAAACCATTTAAACTACGTAACAGGGCAAGCTATTGTTTTCCGTTGATAATTTTATGTCAGTTTAAGGCAATGTAGCTTTTCTCGTTTAGTTACGAATAACTAACTTACATAACATAATTGTTTAAAAGTATCTTCCAGTAATAAGGATGAACTGTAATTGTGTTTTTGTATCTCTGTTCAAAGATATAGCAATCACTAGGCCCAAAATTTGCCAAAGAATGTATATATGTATATGTAATAAAAAGCGCGAAAAAGCATAACAAATATCTTTTTTAGTACATGTTAATTTGTATATCGTACATATTTCAGTAACAAAAATCATAAAGTCACTAGTGTAACTTAAGACATGATGCGATCGAACAACTGTGTGGTAAAATTATTGCTATCACTTAACATAATAATTTGGAAGCATCTTTAGATCATATCCGAAATAATCGACCATCAATCAAACGTTCGGCTTCTAACAAAAAACTCTTTGTCGGTACGTAACCACCTGTAATTGCCGTAGGTGAAAACGAAAAATATATAAAAAATGGAAATTTCTAACGAGACGTAAATCCCATGTCTGTTTAGCGCGAAATTATATAGTTTTAAACGCGGCGTTTAGACGTTCCGTACGCTTTTAATGATCGGGTGTTACGTAAGTGGCGGGCCTCGGGACGGAAAAGTGCGCCGCAATCTATTAGCCGAACAAAAAGTGAGCTTAATTTCACACCTGTTTACCTTTAATTCCATAATGATGCTGGAGCAACGAGCTTTTTGCACGCGCTTCTTCGATGGCTCTCGCTTATTTTTAAACACACCCTATATTCGGTCGGTGAAATTCATTATGACGATCACGAATTCACGAACGGCCCCTTTTGTTGGTTGGAAAGTTGTGTTTTCGGGCTGCGGTTTTTGTCGAATGGGCTCACGTTCGAGCCTCGGATGTCACTGAACGTAATGTGAGTGATTATTGGAAGTTTTCACTTTGTTATGATCCATTTTTACGTAATACGTTGAACGGTTGAATCGTACATTGAAAAATAAACAAGGTTAACTCCGTTTATTTGTGGTGCCTACTATTCAAATGTGGAAAACAGGTAAGTCAGCTTTGGCTTCCCCATAATGAATGTAAATGAAAGTTCTTGAATAGAGAACTATGTCTATCTTTGCAATGCTTCTTCATCTCATTTTAATCTTATAAAGGAGTTCAACGACTTAGGTACAATAAAATGTCACCAAATAAAACTTATATTTATATTAATATGTACATATATCAACTAATATTCAGATATTTGTTGGACCCAGTAGCGAATCGAGAACCAGTTATGGATAAGCCAACATGGGTAATATTACTTGTTAATTGTTAATAAGAGAGAGCTACTGAAACTAACTCTCACAAATACAGGAAGGCAATCAGCTAATATGGCCGTAATGTATTTTAAGTATTTTAATAAGTTTTTTTCTAGTTTACAGTTGTAATAATTACATTAATAAATAGTTTTTAAAGATCCTTGGACCTGGTAAGAAGGTCCGGTGTGCTCGTCACCGGACCTTCTTCACTTACCAGGTCGAGTCCACGTCGGTGTACCAGTGGTGGGGTACAGTGGGGAGGGGAGATGACGTCACGTCGTGGGTGCCAACACGTCGCCGTCACGCTCCACAAACGGCGAGGCTAGTGCAGCCTTGACGTCGTCGCCTTACTTTGCGCACCGGGACAGAACCAGCTGTTTTAAAAGACAAATAAATTCATCTAGATAAATCACTCAGTGAAACAATCCAATCATTTACTCTTCCGTAGACGTTCAGCGCCAGTAACGCAACGATATACTAATGTAATTGCTATTGGGACCCATAATTGATTTGACACTAATCATGTCCACCACTCATTGACTTAATTACCATCATCGTATGCATTTTAATTTATTATTATTGTAAATATCAAGACAGCTATTAGAGTAAATGTAATAAATAAATAACATATATACATTCAATTGACTGATAATTTTAATTAATAATATTCACTTTGTTGGTGTAATAAAAAACGAATATCTCAAATAACCGTATGTCGTATTATAATGACCTTGTAACAACAGAAATTAAAAATATGCAACTGAAAATTAAATCTAAGAATTCTTTCAAACAACTATGTAAAAAAGTTCAAGTTAACACGTAAAAATACAAACATCTAACAACTAACTTGTTACAGCTCTAACGAGTCGTATAGGTTAACGGTCACGTAATTTGCTAAGCTATTAATGCGACTAGTTGTAAAGGTTATGATGAAATATTAATTAAGCCATATATACATATTTTTTTTTTCGATAGACATTCGATAGATTATTCGATAGACATTCGATAGATTATTCGATAGACATTCGATAGACACTCGATAGACATTGAAAGATTGTATATACACAGTTGTGGCGGTATTGAGTCTCTTGTTAAAATAACAAATCAATAATTAATACTAACATAAACTATATAACTCGTTAATAATTCATGAAAGATTTATATACTTTATAATTCACAATATTAAATCATACAGGCGATAGATCTATGATATGCTAGAGAAGAATTTAATTCCAAACCAGCCTGTAACAATTTGAAAACGTATTCATACAGAGTACGTATAAGAATGTATGTATATAGAAAAAAAGACAAACGTAGATGTCAAACGTGTCCGTGCCGGGAGGAAGCGTTTGTATATTTTAATATTACGGACTTAAGTATGTTTAATTTGTAACCTTGTAGCCTATATTAGGAGATGGCGCAGACATATGTAAATGTAAAAAAAAACTTAAAAAACCTTATCCGTTGCCAAAACCAAGATGCGCCAAGGTCATAAACAAATTTCGTAAGTTATAAATCGCAGATATATTTTTGTAAAGGCATCCCAAGCAAGGCATGCCTAATCAGGCGACGGCCGATCCCCAAGACAATGGTGTCAGCGTGAAAGCCTCGTAAAACTACGGGACCCGTAAAACCCATCCAAAATATTTACAGCGCGTGACAAACAACCCGAGGCTTTGTCTTGCGAGGATTGTCTCGCTCATTCGTCGCGCTTAATCTTTGAAGTTTGTTGCAGATGGGTTCGACGATGTGTTTTCTAACTCCATCCCTACACCGTAAAATAAGACGTAGCGTCCGTGTTCAAAAAATTGTACAAAGATATCAACAAATACTTGTACGCTGAAATTAATTAATTAAATTTATTTATTTAAA
>DWLR01002479.1:0-15388 GCA_018246295.1 Papilio alexanor hazarajatica | reverse complement strand
CAAAATATCAGCAGACCACATTCGTGCAGCGTGTGAAGCCTTCTCGGACAGACTCGATGCTGTTATCCGCGCTAAAGTTGGCCACATCGGCAATAACTTTTTCTTTTTAATTTTAAATGTTTTTTTCTATAAATTGAAGTTTATAAATAAAAAGAAACAAAATTGTCAAAATTACAATATTTTGAATTGGTAGCACTTCGAGTGCCAACCCCTGTATATATATATATACATATATGCATAACTGGCGTTTATTTGTTTACTTAATTTAGGTCTTCATTTGGAATAGGGTATAATACATAATATTGCAGCGCTAGACAGCAATAATTCAAAAGGATGTTCTGATATAGCTGGTCCACAGATTTGGGGGGTAAGAAGACAGGCGAGCACATAGAGTACTATAAACTTTCTTATACGCACTTGAGACAACAAATGGCTGCAAATATTTTTAAAGACAGTATTTACCGTTTCTCTTCGTATATTATGTCCATCGCTTTGCGTTGCTAGAAATATTACGACAGGGTGAAATGGAAATGCTTAATATCTGCGAAATCAGCTAGGTTGCGGGCTCGAGTACCTACTTTTATTTGATCCAATTCAAAGTAAACTAATTAAAATAACGGCTTAAATCACTTGTCGTCCGGTGCATAAACAAATGAGAGTAGTATTTTATTATAAATGTCTCATGAAACTTTAAATAATTTAATTCGAATTGACATTCCACAGTAGTCCAGATGATACTGGTTGTACATCTTTGTTAACTATTTAAATGGGTTAAATTGGTCTTTACTGTACATACGTCCCGTGTCAACTTGCACATATCAAGATTGAGCGAGCTACTGAACATTTAAGTCTCTTCGTGTTTGAGAATAATTTAATTACATACATCCATGTTTGCAGAATCACTTTGCACGCTAAAGTTAACGCCGCCGTGATTCTATTCACTGTTTCATTTTATTATGTCACACTTTATACTTTACATTTTTTTTGTTTCGTTATTAAACGTATTAACTTTGTGTTACAAATTACAGAACAGAATGCTAATTGGGCTTAAGATACTCTCGATGGAGATTATTTCGATGAAAATTAATCAAACAATACTTAGTTAAAACATCAATAAGCCCGACTTACTGCAACCCAATCTATGACACTCCGGGAAAGAATAAGATTCGAATCCCAAATTTGTTTCTACTCGCCGGTATATAATATTTACCGCTATGTATGCTACATTGGTCCTAACAAACGACAGTGATATAATAAACTAACGGGAAGTTTTCTGATTGTTGTTTCAATTTGATCTTATTTTAGAGGTCTAGGCCAAATGCTCTGTTCATTAAACCACAACAAAATGTAGTGAAGAGTGAATGTAATAATTTTATTAATGGCTTGTTTAAGAAAATAGTAGCGGTTGCGGAATATTCACCAAAATCCTTTTGAAAAGCGTACTAGATTTTACTATTTCTCCCGTTGTATAACAATAATACGTTTTCGGCGTAGTTGTGAAAGAATTTTTAAAAGTCTTTTGTTATATTAAGACGGTGCAACAAAATGTCAAGTACAGTAACATCGAAACTACTAATATTTATTAAGTTACGAGTAGAACTCGTTTGGATACTCGAAACTAGGTCAAAGTTGTTTTATTCGTTCTTAAGGTAACGAACTTACTAATTATATTTTAAAGTAATATTAAACTCTTGTGATGCTTGATAGTAAACATTATACTGTCGCATTACTTGGTTGACAAAGTATATTTAATAAGAATATATGGCATATTAAAATGATAATTTATGACAAAATTATTAATGTTTATGAAAATATAATATTTACTTTTTAACTCAAACTTCCATTATTATGTTTCTGTAATTTATGATATTTTAGAATCAAATATTATGTAACATTTCAGAAATATAACAATTCTTGATCATTACATTTGTTACAATAAACACTATAATAAAATCAGTATTTGAAATAAACACGAAACCAACACTTTATAAGGTTATAGCAGCTTTAAACTCTCAGACTGGCTCTGTATGTCTTTCAAGATTTGTATACTCTACCTGTTAACGACCAGTATCTTATGTATGTTATGCGCTTCAGCATTTCAAAGTTCTAAAACTTTAATCTTCATATTATGATTATTGAAAATGATGGAATAAGCTGGCACGATATTACGATTAAACGAAGAAAAAAATAGCTACTCGCGCGAAGCCGGACGGGATCGCTTTGGAAGTTTTTTAATTGATTTTGAATTTAAGACACGAAAATGATATGTAAACGGTGTGAAAATAACAATAAAAACACAGTCAAAACAAAGATGTTAATCTATTGCTTATTTTGTCTGGAACCGGCTTCGGAAGCTTTCTTCAAAAGTTATCATCGATGAAATATTGTTAACGTAGCCTAGCCTAAACCGGTCCGAGCTCTACAATACATTCGGACCTGCGAATTGTAAATTGATGGTGTCTGCATACCAGGGACATACATTACATAGATACCAATATCAACCATTATTAGGTACTGCGGTAATTCCTACACGTAATAAAATCTATGTTCGCGTGATAGCGTCTACTTTGTCGTCACGCGAATTACGTTTATGGGAAAATTATTGATGTTACGTTTTTATTTCTAAGTAGCCCTCACTCGTTCCGCTGACCGTTGACGCTAAAAATGATATAAGGTTTTTTGTTTTTATCAGTAAAAAAGATTATGAAAGAAAGTCTGAAAATAAAAAAAAATAACAGACCGAATCGAATGACAACTCACTCTTAAAAATTGGTGTAACCTGGTGGATGCGGTGACGGCTCAATAAAACGAGTCTGACGTATCGTTTTTGCTAATCTTATCTCTCGCTCGCTCATTTAGCGACCAAGCGGCATCTATCGTCCACCCATTCCCATCGGGTAGCTCGCGGTTTGTCACCGTCGCGGTGTCGTGTGGGTTTAATGAGTGATGACCCTTATTGTCATAAATGTGCAAAATATAAAGAGGTGTAAGTACGATAATATCCTAAGGAAAAAATTTAAAAGAAGTGAGGAATTCGTCTAAAATTATACGCCTCGCGCTGAAGTGGGTCGTTTTGTTACCCAAACACAAGTGCTGTTCGCTGTTGACACTCCAACTGCACGTTTTTACCCTCAGCGTGGTAATGAGCGGTTGCTTTTTTATTTTATGACTCATGTTACTTTGTTGTCTGTTAATTTTTTTTGTCCTCATTGTTGTTTTGATAACAGTTTGTTTTGAGGTTAATGTTTAGTTGCCTAAATAATTTATGTAATATGTATATAATCATGTATATAGGAAATATGTATACAATCAGGTTATTTATATGTGTATTTAGAAGCGATAATAACTAGGGCCAGTCTTACGATAAGACTGTATACTCTAGATTTGTTTAAAGTCTTGAAAGGTATATTTATTTACGGCAAAATATATACATTACTTTGCCTACACCTCTGGCTTAAGGGTTTGAGAGCATAATATTATATCAATACATCGTACGTATTTCTTTTGAACATGTCGATCACAGTTAAATGATAGAAGTCTTTGTATTATTAAAACTGTGTATAAAGCATGCAAAACATTTAATTCCTTTTTAGAGACATTCTGTTGGAAAGATGTTTTCATCATCATTTTAGCCTATACGTAAACGTAGACCTCCCCTATTGATCGCCACCTAGATAGATCCTCCGCCGGACTCACCCGCTGCACTCCTGAAATCTTGAGTAGGTCATCTGTCCATCTTATGGGAGGTCTACCTAGCTACGCTGCGTCGATCTATACGTGGGAGCCATTCAAGGACTTTTCGGCTCCATCGGCAGAACGGAACAATACGAACAATGTGTCCGGCCTATCGCCACTTAAGGTTTGCAATTATTT
The DNA here is from genome assembly GCA_018246295.1 of Papilio alexanor hazarajatica. NCBI lineage: Eukaryota > Metazoa > Arthropoda > Insecta > Lepidoptera > Papilionidae > Papilio > Papilio alexanor. The sequence goes on along the minus strand of DWLR01002479.1, from coordinate 11,515 downwards.
CTGATGCAATTTCGACTCTGAGCATTGCCCTCTTCATTGCCCTTTGAGTGACTTTGTTACCCGCAGTGAGGGGCCACCTCTCAATACCGATATTTTATTATGCCTCCAATAATTTTTCAATTCACAAAAAGTAAATACTGCTTTTTTTGCTTTTGCATGACTCATCTATACATATCAAAATTGTTATAGACATTATTTATTTTCAATTTCAACTTTGCTAGAAGTTGTATGGCTGATTCAATAATGAACTTCTTGTGACCTTTGGTGAGAGTTTTCACATAATAATATTTTGATTTCGTGCCAACTATGCGATTATTATTTCAATACATTGAGTTCAACCATATAGATAAGGAAAATAACGTACATTTTAAAGTAAAAAAAAAAAAAAATAAGAAGGACATACCTGATAGAAAGTTGCTGTCGTTACTATAGGGCGTCAGTAAGTCAGCATTGAAGCGCTTTAAAATGGAAAATAAATCAAAAAAATATTAGAATCACTTAAAGAGGGACGTTGCATGGGCAGGCAATTTTGTTAATACACACATACTAAGGAGTAACCAACGAGCATGTATGCGTAGATATATGGGTGTAGAAGAAGCGAAAGAGATGTGCCAGGATCGCGCCAAACGAAAATCCGTAAACACTGTCTACCCTTCTGGGTTACAGGCGTTGTTATGGCCGTCATATTTATGTTTGTAAGGTAAAAATCTTTGTTACTAAATTTCTAAATTCCACTTACCTAAAAACGTTAAAAGAGCAGAGAAATTAACTTAGGGAGAAGAAAAAGAACAAAAGACGAATGTAAACAATTTATTGAGAACAGTTTACGAGAATGTGGTAGAAAATGTTGTGAACTGCAGTGTAATAATGAAGATGGAAACAAAAGAAAAATAAAAGCGGCAGTGACTGTAATAATCTTGGAACATCGAGGGACATTTATCATTTTGAATCAGCAGCCAGCCAGAAGATTAATTTTTATTCATTCTCTAATTTTTCATTCCTAACAATTGTTTTAAATGGAAGGGTTCAAAACAATTGTTCATGGTTTTTAGTTTTGTTTCTCAACCTTTACGATGGAGACATTTTATACACCAAAACGCGAAGGTCCACATTGTAATTATGCTTCGATTTATTGGAATGTAATACAATAAAAATTGTATCATAGTTTCCTATTGTTTTTATTGAACCTAAATAAAAGATACTGAACGATTTACCTACTTTCTTTTCAATAAAAGCTTATTTTAAGCATATGTTGCCATGACAGAGGTTTTCATAAGAGTCCACTAGCTCAAGAGAAAAATCTTTTTTTTTACTAACAACTAAGAAATAGAGAACTAAAATAACTTAGAGAACATTGTAATAAAAAAACATCCTTGGTGTGCCATTTATTTTTATTTTTCTCTGAAGTTACTTCTCATTGTTACTGCGCTTTTCACAATATCTGTTGGTTTAAACACATGTAAATATGCATACTTTAAACTTAATTGTCCCTCATAGTTAACCATAAACGAAACTGGCATGATGATTATTGGTGATATACTATATTGGTATCGTTACATTTAGCTTTTATTTTATAATTTACGCCTTATGTGATTCAAAATAAATTAAATGTATGATACCGTTATGTTTCTGATCTGACTGCTACAAGTAAAGGATAAAAGGTAATATGTAATTCACAAAGTAAATATAGAGAGAACACAAAAAACTACATCCGAAACTTTGTTCCTGAAGAAGTTGCCATCGAAAATATCTAACAATGACTCGCGTAACAATGGAACAATAAAACTCTAAAGCCCACGAGCGATCTCGAGAGTTCACTATATTAATATGAAGAAAAGCCTTTAGAATATATAAAATGCCTATGGATAAAACAATATATTTAGTATTACAATCATACGATCTTAATTTTACCGACTTGTGTAATCCATGTGGCTTTTTTCCACTGGAAATTTTGTACTGGAAACAAGTTATATTTTTATAAATTACACGATTTTACGTACGTTTAATAAGAGTTGCTGATACTAGGGCGACATAATCGAATCTCTTGCTAATCGTAAATCAAAACCATTACCGTCTCGCACGAATACTCTATTTATAAGGTGTATTAAAGTAATAATAAACTTATTGCCCGACTGACAGGAGGGCAATGTTATTTGCGGTAATGTAAATATTTTAGTATTTATGTATGATGTATGACTATGTATACAAGTCCAGTCGATTGTGACATCTTGTAGCCTAAAAAAATGGAACGATTTTAAAGAGCGATGCATTTTAAAGCCCCCATATTGTTTTGTTGAATATTATTGTTTCTTAATTTTTTTTAAGCTGTTTGTTATATCAAGTTCCATTGTTTATTATCAATGTCAACTTTGTGAAGTCATTTTGAAGGTAGTTAGAAATCTGTGTGTAAATACTTTTACAAATAAAGAGTTGATTTGAATGTGTCCGATTTTTAACAATGCATACGATAAGTCTTGGCTTTATTTGTTCCTTCGCCGCTAGCCCTTACAAGTGAGGTGTCATCCTGTTCATATTTTTCTTCGAGTATCATAGACGGTCTAAGAAGTCGGGCTTATTGTTTTTTTATTATTAAATCCTAGTTTTTATTTATTACTCAATTTGTTCAATTAAATTAATGAAAGTAGGTATAAAGATTAAATAGGTATAAAGATTTATATTTAGGTAAATCCAGCCTCCGACCAGACCTCGATTAGACCTTCTACACTCGATTGGTTGGATATCCTATCTCTAACGCAAAATACGTTCTAGTCGTGGAGTTGCAAAAAATAGCCCCTATTGTTATCTAATACTATTTCTATATCTGTCGGCTTTGATTAGATAAAAATGTGAACTTATTTTCTTATTTTCTAATGAACAAGTGGATCAATGTTGCTGTTGGTTCATTAATCCTTCTGCAATCTGATTACGGTTTCAATAATAAACATATTAAAACCATCTTCGCGTTAATCGCATGTTGTTTTTGAATAAAAATACATTTATAGATACGGTTATTTAACGTCTGTATTCGGATTAATACATGATATTATATAAAGGCACATATCTACCCCATGTGTCACATATTCCTCAGTTTAATGCCAACTTAGACCAGAACGTACCGAAGTATTTTGTGAAGTAACCTAAAGCCAAAGTAGTCTATTGGCTACTATTCCTCTCCATATAATAATTTTAAATAAAATAAAATAAAAGAGATAATAAAGTTTCTCGGAGTTATAAAAAAATTATGTCAATTCTTTGTCTATGTTTCAATTTCAATTCTCACATGTTAATTAATTAATTTTCAGTATATATTTTCGTCGCTCGCTGCACAAGGGCCTTTTCGGTGAGGTGAAACATGAACGGGGGGCAGAGGGGTGACGATACCTAAAAATTATACAATATTACAATATGAATATTAAAGTCGAATATTCTAATAATATAAAATAAAACATTCTAATATTAAAAATGCCAAATCATCGAATGCGCTTAAAATTAGACCAAATTATGGAATCGAGACCTCAAAATGTCGAATGGGATTTAAACTCAGAATCTGCAGGATTATTATGTGTATTCATATCATATTATAACAAATGTAATACTAATTAAAATTTAGAGGTTTGGCGAGAATAGGAGCAACAATATATGCACGAACAGAAATTACAATTGCGGCTTGAGATATAATTATGTTACCTCGTTGCTCGGAGGTATTGTGCGGCAAAACATGAAATGCGGTTTGTGTCCATTATACCCGCTTCTGTAGAGCCTCTTACCGTTTCAACACTAATTGCGAGTGTAAGTGTTTTATGGCTTTAACTTGCAGACTTTGTTCCACATGGGTTGTTGTTATATATAACATACGCATCTGGATTCGAGTCCTATGTTTTTAAAAATGGACATTGCATTTGCTTTGCATTTTGGCAGTACTGTAACTTTTATACAGCTTGAAGGTACAAATGCCGAAAGGGTGACTAACTTTTTTATATTATTATATTTATCGCTCATTAGACCCACCCAGCAACGCCTTGGTGCGACGACTACGCGGCGTTCACACTTTCATTACGGGCGAAAGCTGCGGCACGACGCGATGGTACTGGATGTGTTAATTGACATCGATAAGCATACTGATAATCCCTGAATCATCAGAATAGATTTCCATTTCAAAGATGTTTCATTGTTATTCAATAAATAGAACATATCAAAAGGATAGTCGTATATGTACATTAATAGATACGTAGGAATATATTTTGCCTTTCTTTTGAAATGTGTATCGTTATTTTGTATAAAAGTCAGATCGACTAAATTAAAATAAATCTAACTAAAACATGAAAAGAAGTGGCTTCAAAAGATAAATGGCCAATGATTTTCCCGGGCTTACAGATTTTCCTCTATTACTTGGTATGAAAGACCGTCTAATGGATTAGTTTAATTTACGAGCAAATGTTAGCTTCAGCATCGTCGGTCTGCAAACAGTCCTCATTATTCGTACTAGTTCTTATTTAGTAGAGTTTTTATCTTGAGATATTATATTGTTAATGCTATATAAATAACATATGTGAAAATAAAATTTTATTTGTTAAATTTTCTTTAGTTAATAGTTAAGAGTGATGGGCACCACTTGTTGAAAAAGATTAAACCTGAATTTCGGTTAACACCGAAAGATTAATGGGAACTAGATAATTATCAAGATGGCGATATGAAAACTATTTATACTTAAGTGTAATAATAACCAAAGGGGGTTATAGAGTTTTTGTTTTTAAGTTTTAAATAGAATACATAGTGATTGACTTCAATTATTTTTTTTGTCGTAATTGTATCCTAATAGAAGATATAATTGTTTGAGACACATAAATCTTCTGACTCTCTCTTTTGAATAATTAAAAAAGAGGGTGTGTGAAATATGTTACGATTCTTTAATTTATTATCTTATTGATACTGGCCACATGGATTTTGTTTTTTGTTCGGATTTTGGAAATAAATATTTACATGTTTTATGTAGGTCTTGCCGGGGCTCTACGTAGGCAATTACCGGGACTCGAAAGACCCCGTGCAGCTCGACAAATACAAGATCACCCACATCCTGTCAATACATGACGCTGCCAGGAGACTGCATTCCGTAAGTACCCATCCACAAACATAATGTTAACGTTTAAGTAAACTTTTATAAAAATATTACATAGATAAAATATATGGTTGCTTGTTGCTGATATAAACTCGAAAACTAGTGGACTGATTAAAAAAAATCACCAATAGAATGCTCTTATAGCCAGTAACTTTATCCCTACCGCTGTCTTGCTTCCGGGGGCCGGGTAAGACAGGGTTAAGTGATGCTTGGCTCACTAAAACCCACTCGGTAGCTATCCTCAAGTGCAACATGAGAAGCTTCTAGCATCTCTAAATAAGCACACCATAACACTGTACGACCCAGAGGGACAAAAACTCCTCCCATGCCTTCGTAATCTAGGGCAATGTAGGACTACGCCATATTGTAGTCCTTCCGTGACCAGTCTACTGCACTAGTTCACTACCTTGGCTATATTTGATTTTTTAACTGTCGTGTACTCGTATTCGAAATATATTAGCGACAGTTTCACGGCCTCTTATTTGACAGTGTAAATATGTAAAATACGTTTTGAATTTATGTAAAGTAGATTTTGAGTAGAAGATTTCGGAGTTTTTGGGTTGCACTAGTCAGGAGTCAGGTTAAAAATTATTTTAGTGTACTAAACTTCGTAGGCTTAATGTCGCTCTCGTGTCTATACGTGTAGCTGCAATCAAATCACTTGGTTTAATATGTATTTTGCAAGTCGAGTTTGATTTACTGGCACGTAACAAGTCTTAAATGTCGTTTACGTTGTTCATATGAAATTTATTTTCTTCCTTCGAGTCTTGACAAAAATTTGGAAGACAGCCAACTGTTTGTAGTTCTAGAGTATAGCGGCTTACATTTCGAATGGTTTGCCACAATTTAATGAACTAATCACAATTTTTCTATTGAGAATAAATAAATATGTTTATAAGTATTGCTGCTAAATACGTATTGTATTCATCCACATTTTCTACTAAACAAATAGTGGAACTGTTCTGGTCACATTCATGTAGTGTGTCTCCAATTAGCCGCCTTTTAATTGTTGGTAGAAAGATTGCGAGAGGTGGTAGAAGTGAACCTTGAAAACATCACAAATCATTTATAATAGAATTATGTGCTAAATTGTTATTTTTTTTTACCTCTAAGATATAATTAATCATTTGTTTTACTATACGTTTTACTTCAAATTTTGACCTTATTTTTACAACGTAAATAAACGTTTACGCTTTCATTTTTAATAAATAAAACTTCTAAATACTTCCTTCTAAGTTTTCATTTTATGCAGCTCACTTTGTGTTTGCAGGCTCCCTGCAAACGAGCCGTCGTTCGCACTCGCGCCGAATGATTTATTCACCTCTTGGCGCTCATAAACTTTGATGTCAGAGGAGTGGCAGCGAGTATAACAAATGCTTTCATTTACTTGATTTTATGACATGAGCAATGATAATATTAAAAAAAAACATTTGAAAAGTAAATAACGGCGACCTTTATCAAATAAAAATATTAAGGTGATTTTTTAACAGTATAGATACGGGTACTTTTACTGGAGTACAATAATAAAACAGAATTTTATCAGGCTTATTTTACGTCCAAATATATTGGAGGGTTAAGATAATACGAGAAAATATAACAGCGGAAGATGTTTATGTCATCTAAGTCAAGAATCGAAAACAAACAGTACACGAGAGAATTGAGCCAACTAAAAATGTTTTAGATGCTCTCTTTCGCAAAAAAAGAATTGATTACTGTTGTTTCCTAGATTAAAAGTAGGATATTAGTCGCTACGAAAACAATAGTATTGAACTAACTAATCGTGCCATCCTATACTTTAACCGAGTTCATAAATAATCTCGTATTTCGTTTGTATTTTTTTTTGTTTGTCACCTCAGAACTTGTTCAGTTATGAAGCGATTTAAAAAAAAAACGTTGAAAAGAGGACATTCGCAAGTGGGTCCCATTTTATTCGAATGTCGTTGAACCTTGGGTTCCTAAATATACCGAAATTTAAGTATTTAGAGTAAACAGTAGAGTAAAAATAAATAGAAAAGAATGTGTAAATATGCATCAATGATGATTTTTATATCTCTTGTTGATGAATCATTAAAAACTTTCGTTCAATATGAATATTTTAAATGCAGGCCGGCACGTACTGCACTGTGGAGTTACCGATTCATCATTTATTCAATTTTAAGGGCCATAGGCTAGCTTCAGGTGGGCCTCGCTCATTGCCTTTTTACCTTCCGGTATATTTTTTCCATCAAAGTTATCTTTAAATAGATCTAAAATCTTTATAGATTTTAGATCTATTTAAATCTTTTTAATAAGATTAACAGAAGTACATAGGTAAATAAATTTAATATGTAATGTCATAAAAGTTAATTATAATACATATTTGTCATAAAAAATGGGTTGACCAACCTTATAACCCTGACATTAAATTCAGTCTTAAAGACGTCTCAAGAAGTCTCAAACGAATTTATTTTCGCCCCAATCTGAATAAATATCAGGTTGGTGGAATTATACAATTAACTAGACTGCTTTGATAGAACCGCATGATGTTTTGTATTTTAAATAAAAAAAGTAAAAGAAGGTACAAAATATTAACTATACTAAATACAGTCTTTTAACATTTTTAACAAAAACAACCTCAAATTTATATAATTCTTTCCTTTTTTAGGGATAAGAAATAGAAAATATCGGTTCTCATGGTAATGTAGACAATAACAATTTATGACACATTATGTTATCTTTTATCAGAATATATGCAGAATCAAATTACAAAAAAAAATTAGTTAGGAAAATAAGAAACGAACGCTTGCGAAGCCGCGTGCTAAACCTAATTTTATTTATTTGAATTATAAAGTTCTTCGGTAACAAACATTAAAAACAACAACCGAATTGAGAACCTCCTTATGAAATCGGTTAAAAATAAAATTGTTTCCTTGGGCGCGGTAAAAGGCTGTTCGTGAATTGATCGTTTTTCAACAAAAATATTTCAGGAATGCGAACCAATCGTTTTTGATGTTGAAAGAAGCCATTACGGCGCCCTCATTATATTAGCTTTCGCAGAGGATTTTTTTATGTATTTTGTGATTAATTGTTTCAACGTCGAAAAAATCACCTTTGAGCTTAATGTCTAATTAGTAAATTATACAAAATAGAGGTGTGTTGGTGTTTCAGCCAGTAGGCCTATATGAAATATGAATCGTAGATAACAATGACTATAATATTGAGTATCTAGTATAATTTGAACATACCATAGTTCAAACTATATCTACACCATTTTTCCTTATTATATTGACATCGACAATGCTATTATAATTTTGGAAATTTGCGAAAAACTGCGTGGGCAGTAGACAACTTGAATTATTCAACGTAATGTTTAACACTAAACAATATAATTATATCTTTTATGTTACATTTTTTAAATTAAACTAAGTTACGGATTTCATTGTGTTTATTTTTAATATTTGTGTTCGTCGGGAACATAGTTTCGAGTAAAATACTAAGTAAGTAATAATACTAATACTAAAGTAAAATACTCGAACTAATACAGCACTCATGATTACGGGAGGAATAAGATGTTTAAGATGGGCCGAATGAACGGAAGCAATACCACAGCCGCACAGAGAACTGACGTGATGTATGGGTTTTTATAGTTGTGCGTTTAGCCATCAGGCCATATCCCCAACCTATCGACTTTGAAATCAAACTGATTTTATCACGTTTAATTAATGTTTCATTAGTTCAATTTGAATGTTTAATATTCGCGTAAATATATCACCATTCCTAATTCAATTTACTGTTTTTATTTTTTCTCCCTTTCTTTACTTTACTATTAAAATGTTATAAAGATAAGTTTTAGTCGAAAATGTGTTGAAGTATTTTGTTAAAATTTTAATAAATAATGTTGAGAATATCTGATAAACCACGAATGAACATAAATTGTGAAATAACGTCGGTTAAAAAAAATTAAGCACAGATTAAACAAGAGGCACTTTCTTTGTAAAAGTTATGCTATGCTAAGCCTGGAGCGGGGTAATGACTTGAAATTAGTGAAAACGGAACTTAGACCTTTAACGATTATTAGCTTGAATCTTATCGGTGCTTTGAGTTATTAACAAAGACAATTTTTGTTTTCATTAAATTATTAACCTTTGAGTTAGTATGTCTTATAGCAGAACGGTTGTAAATACACAATGTAATATATGTACTTTAATGTATAGAGGTAGGTTATTAATACCGTAGAGATGCTGCCTTTGATACTTATGGTGGTCTTACACTGAATGATAGATAGGAGTACAAATAGCATTGTAGAGGAAAACTATCATGAAATTGTACGAGGAAAATTAAAAAAGATATGTGTCAGTGTTTTGAAGATGTTGAACAATGAATATGCAAAGACGGACAAAATAAAATAAATGAACGTATTTCTTTTTTGTTTTTATATGTGCCAGACATATTGCTCGTAACTCGAATGGTCGACGGGGTCGAAAAGTCCCCGTGGATGACCATAGGCTGAGATGATGATGATGATATGTTTGGGAAGCAGCTTTGTTGATATTCAATTTACCTACCATTTTTGTTTGTAACGAGGATACGTAGGCTGATGTATGAATGTATGTGAGATAAGATAGCTTCGCATATGAGATTGAGCTGTCGCCAGCTTCCAATTCAACTTTAAACAATAAATAGATTTTTAATTACAATTGAACGTTCTCCTTTCCGATTTCAAAACGCCTTGAAATTTTAGTTCATAATTCCACTTACATTTGTACATGTTTCTTAAGTCTTCGACACTAATAAAATTATATCAGATATATATCAGATTTATATTTGGCTCAATACTGATGATATTGTAAATACACCGCTTTCGCTTGATCTACATTCTTACACTCACGTACTTTACGTTACGGATACGAATAACTCATAATACCTTGTTTCTTTGTTTCAATTTATAAAGTTAAAGTGATGATTTATAATTTATGTAGGTTTATTTCTGTTCAGATCACTCTTAGTTTTACTTAAATTCGAACGCCTGCTACAAACATATTTATCAAAAACATTTAAGTTGACGCGGGATGTTTCAATTTCTTAAGTGTCGCTTAAGCTATATTGTTATTGTATTTATTATTTTTGATCGATATTCAATTTACCCGACGTTGAAAGATTGAAGCGTCAAACCGCTATTATCAAAGAAGCGTAGGCGTTGCTTTTACCTTTATTCTTTCTTATTTTCTAATGATATGAAATTAGGGATGAGACACCAGAAATAAATTGGAAAAGTTCGTATATATTTTAAATAATAAAAAGATATTATGTTAAATAAATTGTAACATTTTATACAAATGTAAAAATGACCAGAAACATAATATATAATATAAAACAAACACAATCGTTAAATTACTCAAAGGTTTCGAGGCAAGTCCTGGATTCGATACCGAGGCGCGAAAAGCGATTATTTTTCATCACAAGTTTTTGCTATTCGTCTCTATCCCAGTTGAGTAAATAGGCTTACGAATATACTATAGTAAAAAACTATATGTGATTTATATCTTCGAGACCATTAAATTTAATAAATAAATTAAAAATCGATATAAACCGTTACATTTATGAAGGACTTGAGTTGTGTTAATTTTCTGACGCTTACGATCTATTTGAATGCAATAACTTAAAAAGTTATCAAAATAATAAAACCAAATGTTTTTGTCCTCATATTCATTTGCAACCTTTTCGCTTGTATTATTACGTTATAGGTTAATTGTAAACGGGTGCCTTATAACTAGTGATATAACACGACGAATTAATTACATGACTTGATGGTATTAATTAGTAGTGACTTAACAGTTCTTAGCTCCCAACAGAAAATCAAATCGCAAACCGATAGCAAACTTCACAAATTTCCCAAAGCGCAGCAAATAATTTAGAAGATCTGAGCGAGCTCGATGAATATTCAGCGCGGAACGACCTTCGTACAAATCAAGACAAATATAACGTATCTCATCTCTAACAACTTGAAGTTTGTTTTTAATGAAGTGACCGTCCGCACAGTTCATTGGTTAGAGAACATCTGGTAACAAATATTATAAGAAGCTATAATTATTGTAATTTCATATATAACAATATTCTTACGGTTGATATTAACATCTTATATGTTTTTAAGGACCACGAGAAAAGAGAACTTAGTTATTGTACTCATTATTTTATTACTATTTTATTCATGTTTTCTTTACATATTTTCTTTTAATTTATTAAAACGCAGTCGTTATAATAGAAAAACGCATTTTTGATGTTCATTCCCCAAGTCGCTCGTACAAATATTAATACATAATTATAAAATTTATGTATGTCATCATTACCACCTCAGCCTATGATCGTCCACTGCTGGACATAGGCCTCCCCCATTGATAACATCATTGGGGGGAAATGTGC
>DWLR01002478.1:0-15393 GCA_018246295.1 Papilio alexanor hazarajatica | reverse complement strand
TTAGATTGTGTGAATAACTGTACTATTGATTAGCAGATAGATAATTACGTTTAGTAATAACTCGTCAGTTTGTAAATGTGTATATCTTCAAAATTAATATGATGAGTGTCGTCTGTATTATTTATTGCATTTATAATATTAAAATAAATACGTTAACAATTTACTCTGTGTTAAATATTCGCAGTTCAATGAACGATGAATCACAAAACATGGCGGTTCTTATGTAAAGTGGAATAGCGTGAAGGCAGTTTAATTTTCGAAATTTGTTTCTTTGAGAGATTATTAAACTGCGAACACAGGGGGAGGGGATACAAAAGGAGAATGTCACAATTAGGCGACGTAGTAGGGGGGAGCTTAGGGGAGTGCGAGGGTGGAAGAAACTCCCGCAAAACGACGCGAGCCTGTTTACGTTCAATGGATCGACGCAAGCCCGGGGGCTAAACTTTGATTAGTTATTTTTTATTTACGGTTCCATATTTTCTTTATTAGTTGTGCAATCTGGATAAATGTACTTTATGATGTTAAGATTCTATTTTTTTTATTAAAAGGTTTATTGCCATTTTAATATAATAAAATAAATAACAGAGTTAATTCAGTACACAACATAAACAAGTCTTCTTTAAGAAAATTATGCCATCGTGTTTAATACAATTATTATTGGTCGTGTTTAATTAATTACTCGCTATAAGGTACGATAAGAATCTTTAAGATAATCGAATAATCGAAATCGATAACAACACGACTGATCACACTGATATCGATACTGAACACACAGAATGAAACACGTACAAGACACCATGCAGGCGGTAATGGGTTAACCTCTCTAGCCATTATAGTAAGTAACAACACCTGCAAGATTTCTAATACTGGTAACAGATGTGGGTTTGTAAAAAAACCTTCAATTTTTTTTTTATTCCTATGATTCAGTTTAAAATCTTGTGTTCGCTGTTATCGCCATAGAAACGGAGCGACCCTTGGCGCCCTTGCATCCCTTATTTTATTTATTCTCACCGTATGAGACCCACTGAGCAGCTGATTTCATTCATACGAAGTAATACCGTTCGCTTTTGCTTTCGTATATTTATCGTTCAGTCTGCGTCGCAGATTCTGTATATTAACGCTTCGATGGCTTGAATTACGCTTGCGCGATGACATTTTGTGTGAAATTTTACTTAAGCCATTTACATGTAATATACCGAAGATTACGCAAAAGATATTAAGTTTATGCTCACAGTATAATAAAACCGCTGATTCGCGTGCCGTTGTACTAAATAAATTGCAACTCCAATATCAATTGCGCTGATTAGACGAAACTTTATTTCAAATTTCAATTAAAGCAATATTTAAAACGTTAAACACTTGGATTGTGCCATTATTACAAGCAAATATAATCAAAGTTTACGCTATAATGCCCCCAATGGCTAAACATTACAAGTTATTTTCGCTTACATCCACTTTAGCAGGTGAAATATTTTGCAAGCTCGAGCGTAGGTAGAAAGGCCACGCCAACCCTTCTCGAATGGCATGAAGGACCGCAAAGAATCCTCAACGACCCTCTTGCTTCACCCCACTCATTTCATTCATGTATAAAAGAAAAAAAAACATTGATGTAAGATATGAGGGTACACAATAGGGAGGGTGGGTTAGAATTATTATTCTTTGTTTATCTGACAATCTGACGTTTGCCTTGCCGTTGAAATATAATTAAAAACCGTGAAGATGACAGCATTTGCACATAGTATATTGCAATTATTTATAATTAACTTCAAAAAGAAGAGGTCCGAACCGATTTCAAAAATGTTTCTTTTATTGGTAATGGGATAGAACATTCGCAAGTTAGACCCATTTAATTTTGAATGTCATTAAACCTTGGTGTTCGAAAGTACCTATATCCAAAATTGTACATTAATTTCGATGACAGCTTGTGTCAAAAAGCTTTCATTGTCATTACCATGGCAACCGATATTGTAAATGAAACTTTTTCTATTTCTTATTCTTTAAAAATCTTATAATTATATTATAAATGTGAACATTATGTACATATATTATAAACAAAACAAAAAGGTATTAATCGATAAAATACGTTAATGAAACAATTCTGTTCGAAACTGGAACAAATGAAATGGATCGACGACTTCCTTTTAGGGGCCGGATTTCGAATCCGCCGTACGATTTTATAACGAATTCAACGATCGGATGTGTCATTATCGCACCGCGACCTACATGCCTATCAAGTTCCGATTACAACCGGCCTATGGCAATGGAATAGTTATTATTACAAAAAACAACATACGAAACAAATACTAAGCGTATAAAGTCTAGTATTACATAACAGGGTGGTCTGAGATGGTGAACACATGGGTCCTTTGAACTTACAGTTTCTTTAGTGCAACATAACAGTTGATTAGCTTACCGCCATCTTGTAATTAATGTAATATATTTCGTGTCGCACTACGAATGACAATGCCCTTCATCAGAATTCTATTTACCGGATGTGGAAAACATATGTATATCAAGGCCAAGAATGATTAAACAAGCTTCGTAATACAATAATTAGTAAAGGTTTGCGTAATACAATAATAAGTAAAGTAAGGTAAAGAAGATGTAAGTTTATTACGTGGGCCGAGCATAAAAAATAATGTATGTTCCGATTTTGAGTTTGTCAAATGAATATAATCAAGCGATCAGGAGCATTGTACATTCCCGGTACATTTAGCACATTAGTACTCTCAGTACTAAAGAGAATGTACCAGGTAAATAACTCGGTCTCGATTATACTGTTTTTTAAAATAAAGTAACAATTTTTATTCATGTGTCTTTTAATTTAAGTAAGTCATAATGTATGAGCATATAATTATCACTTAGGGGTTTTGTTATAATTCAAGAACAAACACATAAGCTATGAATACACAAAACAAGGCAGTTTAAGCATGTTGATCTTTCCAGTGATCGTGGAAAATGTGAGCGTATTACATCTATTAGTCTGCAGTCAATGTTATTACGTATGCAAATATGATGTAAGGGAGTGTTTAAACTAGATAGAAGATAATAGGTGCGAAGGTAAAAGAACTAGGTTACGAGAATTCAATATCTAGATAACTGTAAAAATAATAGTTATCTTGTAAGAATTTTATGTTAAAAAATGTCAAAAATTGTATATCATTCCTAGTTTAATAATTAGTTTGTATGGTTTATTCATTGTTGTTAAAACTAAAAATAGAAGGATAATGTGTCCCTAGATAGTGTGGATAATGTAAAATATAACTGTGCATTTAATGTTCACTGTTAAGGTGCAATAAAATATTTGTCTTGCTGAATATGGCATTTCATTACAATCACGGTCCTTTTAATGTATAACACAAAGTTCCATCACATTAAAGTGAGCTGATCTGACTTTTTGCTTAAACAATTAGATGAAGGAGATTAATTCCACAGTTTACAAGTAAGTTTTTAGATAAAGAATCTTCATCTTAGAAGACCCGACGCTCGGTGTCGGCCACTACGGTGATTTTAGAGGAAACAAACTCGTTTAAGGAGAGTATTTTGTCAGAAAAGGGTTATACTTTTAAAACTTTCGTTACCATACCACTTTCCTTAGAATTCCATCTAAAAGCTGCATTCGACCAAAACAAGCGCAGTATCAACTAAGATTGTTGAATCCAAAATTTGATTAGTGATTACAATATTTCTGTTACATTTTGGTGGATAGGTTTGTAACATACACGAATAGAAGACACCAAAGAAGTATGCACAGTAACGGATTTATCACCTAGGTACTGTGATTTAGATAATCGTTTAAAATAATCTGTTCATTTAGCAAGCCTAATACTAGGATACAAAACTTAATAACTTTATTTATTAAGCATACTATGTGTTGCCACAATAAAGTGATAAATCATTAACCATATCGGTAACAGAATTGTAATTGCTAACTGGTTACGTTCTACGAAATGGTTCACGATTATACGTAATTTAAATGGTCAGACTGCCTCCGCAAGGACTGTGCTATCAGGCGAAAATCGGCGAGACTTATGTAGGCCAGCTCGCGGGCCGGTATCGACGCTCCTCAACATTTACAGTATCTTGATAGTTTCGTTTTCACGTCCCGGTGGCTCCGTTCGTTGCTCGACTGTACGTCTGTACATATCTGTTGCAACCGATCGAACGAGACCCACGATGGTTCAATAGGTCTGTACTTCATTGTAAGTATAACTCGAGCTCGAGGGACCGGTGGGTTCAACTAATATTTGCCGTGCGTGTTTATTGGTGGCGCGTGACGGGCGTGACGCTCGGAGCTCGTCCGCGACTTAGGTTGCGCAACAACGGGACCCGGCAACGGCTTCGCATTCAACGGCCGCTATCACGCCTTCACTTTCTCGACCCACGCCCGAGCTAATCTACACTCGGGACTCCGATTTTGGTGAAACTTTTTTGGATTTGGTGGCAGGTTCGTTAATAGTTTGTTTTGATACTAACTCGACTACTGTCGTTTATTTGGTTTATTTCAATTTAGCAATTTTGTGATGCGAAATTGTAATTAAGACCTTTAAAGATAAATGCTGTATTCAAAAACGTATAATATTCAAATTCATCTTAGTTCTTTATGGCTATCTATGCCTTCAACTTTGTTTGAAGGGCTGTAGTCGCAACAAATATAATTTAACCATGTTGTATACTCTGTGTACAGCTATGAAATATATAGACTTACTCTCGAAAGATATTTGATACACGAAAAGAACTTACATGTAAACAAAAACAGCATAATCAATTGTATAGAAAGTTATTTAACAAAATAATAGACTATAAAATTCGTGTGTTAACATAAATTACATAATAAAGTTATCAAATTGCGAATAGTAAATATTTGCATGCATTATTATCAGAAGTGTAGATGAAAATGTAATATATTAATTATTGTAATATATTTGATGTTTACTAAAAATATATATACAAATAAAACCAATGTACATTTTAATTATAATGCACTGACCTGGATTTGTGTTGGTAGGAAACAAAAAACCGGCAAATAATTAAAGGAATTACCATAATGTTTCCAGAGCTTACGAGTACACCAAAAAAACGTACATTGTTACCTAAAGTTTACAAAAACAGAAAAGTAAATAGACTTTTTTAATTGCAGATGCAAAATAAAAAAGCATAAGAATTATTTCAAAGATACTTTTCATACAAGGATAACAAAAAAGGCAAAAACAAGAAATATTGTAACATTAACAAATAAAAAACATACTTACAATATTTGGAAATTTAATCAAATTCTTGCCTCTTAATTTTTAATATGTATTAATATTTCTAGTATTAAAAATAACCTTAGACCATGTATGAGATGTATTGATACCAATCAGATACAAATTACTGTTCAATTTTTTTCACACTAATGCTACATAAGAATGTTGTCAGTTGACAGAAAAGGACACGATCGTAATAAAAGCAACTGTAAATAACATTTTTGAGTGCGAGAAACGATCGTAAATTGAGTTCGGACAAGCCTACTTCGGGTCTTAGAAACGTGAGAACGTTCGGTGTAGCTACTAAATTTTAATCAGACAGCATTAATTCGACAGAAACTGGACTGGACGTTTAAGGCGCGTAACCGGTCCCAATACCCTTTATACATAGCATTAGCGGTTTTCAACCGCGTTGCAGTTGCCCGCTCGGCCGCTTGCCGGACCGGTTCGGTTGCTTTAATTAACACGCATCCGGCTAATTGGACCGCGATGTCCGCCGTAGTACCGCATCCTAACGAAAGTACTGCAACAAATCGATTATTTAACTTTACAATATCTGATCTAGAATCAGCATTGATAGATTTGGAAGTTGTTAAACGTCCATGAACATATTAGAAACACAACTCCTTCTACATTTCCTGTGTAGTAAGAATGGTAGGATCTCGCTATACGAGTAGCTTTTAAATTTGCTTGAATGGACAACAAATTAGACGTTAGCGTGAGATAGAGACATTAAAAATTAAGCGTTTATTTAATATCTTCCGTTCTCTCTCTCTCTCTCTCTCTCTATTTATCTACCGTGTTATTTCTTCTTAGGCAACAACTTTAACATTCTCTTCATGTTGCAGAAAAAATTATTCAGCTAATTGTTCTGTCTTGCCCATTTCGCGTAGCGACACCAGCATTTCGTCTTTATTTCTGGGCATGCGGTCTATACCTATATATGTACATAAAGTTCACAAATACGTGATCGCACTTCCAAACTTTTCTTTACCACCGTTCATTTCTGAAACACCGTTAAACAATAAATATATACGTACGTATTCAGTACGTATAAAACAGATAATACCATATCAAGAGTCGAGTCGGTAGGACTTATGACTCAAAAGTTAGAAGTTGTTAGCTCGAGCGGTGGGCGTTCATAATTCATGCTCAATTAACCGCCGAGGTTCTTGACTCGCGCCGCCTATGTCCAGGTCACGTTTGTTACTTAATCTGTTGTACCAAAATACTAGTTCGAGACGTTGGACGTGAAGGCGGCCCACACCGCTACAGCCTATTCGTGCTGTAGGGAACGTTCATACGGGCCGTTGGCCCGTTTCTCTAAGCGTGGGCCGGCCTTCGAATGTTACAAGACAACTGTTACGAGCGACGTTTCCTCCGCACGTCCGTATTGTTTTTGCGACGTTCGCATCAACTATGTCATTACGCAAGTGCAGCGCGCCATGGCGATAACTATTTGTGCCGGCCGCCAGCGCTCACTTGCCAAAAGCTATTAATTACGAACGGAGAATAGAATATCTCGCCGGCTAATCCCCCGGCGACGTCTACGGTAACCGACAACGTTGATTAATGCCTATGAGGTTCGTTTAACTCGTTGTTCATTTACATATGCACAGATATACTTCTTTTGATCTCTAAATTATGTATGTGCTAGATTTATTTAAATATGTTTTAGTGTTAAATATCCGCTCCAGATATAGAGAGAAAATTAACATTTGAGCACAACTTCGGTTTAGGTAAATCAGTAATGATATTTTAACATTTATACTGTACTGGTGAAACTATACTTTTACACATGGCCTATACAATATCTGTAAAAAAATATATTTTTACTACAGTGAGTAGGCATAAAAGTTAGACAAATAATGAGCAATATTAACTCATTTTGGCTTGTTCAGTGTAAAACGCAACGGATCGCAGACCGCGTGCACTACGCTGAGGAAGGATCTCTCTGTCTATTTGAAACACGCTTCTTTATAGCTATATTACATTTGTTATCAAATGAACACGGACATGACAACCGTTATTTATTTCATTATTAATGTATTAAGACTCAAATGTGACAAAGACCTTTCATCAGTCATTATAAAAAGTTTTATAGGGATGGGATTAGACTATCACAGTAGGATTTATAAAAGACCACTCATTACAATAAGGCTGTAAGTAATAGTAACAGACAACAAGTATTTTAGAAACGAAGATATGAATTTCCGAGTAGATCGTTTATGAGTGACTGGCGCCATGGAGAAACGTCGGGAGTGCGAAGAATGTTGATGGAAACAACTGCTCGTTCCTCGAAGCAGGAGCGCGTGACCACTCGAGGACCGGTTGTGAGACTTCGAACACAAACAATGCATCGAAATATAACCATTTTAAATTAATTTTCAACGTGTCTGTTTATAAAACGACTCGTAATACTCCACGAAACGACACGGTATGCATCTAATAGTACATCATTGTTTTTCTTTAAGTGATGAAAGAACGTTATCAAAAGAAATTATAAGGGCGTGTTGGAGCGATCTCACAACGCACCGTATGTTTTCAAACGCGTATCGTATTACGACTGACGGATACGAATCGTTAAAAATAAACATTATGTAGCGGCGTATGTTAGAGTGCGAGGATTTAACTGTGTATCATTGGGCGATTTATTCGCCGCCAAGCGAGCATCTGGGCCGATGCAGCGAATTTCATATTCGGAGGATTAAAATAGGTCATCCGGGAGGCGGCGAGACTCGCCGAGTGTACGGCCCGCACCACGTTACATCCGCGTACATTACACGGCCGGTTTTAACACTAACAATAAATACACATCGCCCACACACGCTACTTTTAAAATCATAACAAACCACACCACAAGTATTGGAGTTTTCAGAACTACTTTAACGAACTATTTGCTAATTGGCAAATAGTTCTTTAAAGTATGCTTATTCTTAGCTTTCACTAATATATGCTAATTAGCATTAACTAGTACCTTAAATATATCATAATTGTAAATATAGTACTATAAAACTGGTTGTATCAATGTAAGCATTGCAGTCAATTTAAAATTAAAATCTGCGTTCAATTTATACGCCGGGTTCGAAACTCCGAGCGGTCTCTAGAAATTTATATAACCAACAACCACTTGAGATATGAAGGGTGAATGAAGGTGACAGACGAACGAATAACGAAGGCGAAGGATGTTATTATTTAAAGCTACGTTTATCTACGGCAAACGTTAAAGGCGTTGTAAACAAATTTATTAAATTATTAATAACCAGACACAAACAATATTTTACACTTGAACTAATAAGAAATTATTGATAACCATATATGAATAAAACATTTAATAATGTATCGTATAACGGAGGAGCAATTGCACAAATAGTGTTGCGCAATCAATCACCGATGATATTGTGGATAGGGGACGCGGTGGCACGATATCGACAAGGTTAATACAACACAGACGTTGCATATTGAACACGAGAGTGCGAGCGTCAATGGTACATAATGCATACCCGCCGAGAATGCCAATAATAAAATACCTTGGATCGCAAATAGCGAACAGGTTCGCTCGTCTGTTTGTATCTCGACAAGCGGAATATACGGATTGTTATGACTGTGAGACTGGTCGACTGTCGGTACACAAACACATTCGAGTGAATAAAAAAAAGTAGAAAAATGTTTTTGCTCCTCCGAGCACGCACGACGTATTCAGCAGTCACTCATTAAAATTTAATATGCGTCGTATGTAAATTATCAACAAAAGCGACGGAGCGGGATATTTATTTGCGAGACGATTCCGTTGACCGCGTCACCTTAGAGACGCGCGGGACAGATATAAATTAAGTGAACATAAAAGACATGAACAAATATAAAATGAGAAGTCGTATAGTGAAAAGTTTACGAGGGGCGCACGAGTCGCAGTCTACGCACACCAGTTGGCGCGGGTTCAATTCCTGTGTGGAGTATTTCGGGATCAGGCACGCCTCTCCCGGTGCGCCGCCGCCCTGTTTACAAATACTACCGCGCACTCGATTCAGTTCCACCGACTTTTGTAAACAAAGTGCCCAAAGAAATCGCATACAACATTATACTATACTAATATCCACATCATTAAATTCAATCCATATGCATAATAGAAATGCTACCGTGAGGTCATGTTGCTTGTAGTATTTACTACATTAATCAAATTTTTACTGTACGTAATTATTTTTTCCACTTATACCTTTAATTTCACGTTTAGTCCAATGAAACAAGAACTTAAATATTTCCAGAACTATGAACTTAAATTAATTGTACTGTGTTTTCTTACTTTGCGATACTCGTGAAATTATTTTCTTTTTCAACAAGAGATCGTCAGCTTAGTACAGAAGACAATATTTAAAAAGTTAAGTACAAAACTACAATCTCGCAGACTGGCATATTGAAACATTAAATAATTAAGTAACAACCAATAAACAGTAGTTAACAAACAAAAATAATTAAGTTAATCTTGAAAACTGCTGTAGTACAGTTATGGCGCAAATGCTTTTTATGGCTGTATTATAAGCAGAAATATCCTTTTAAAAGTCAACCAGATATAAATAATTGATGAATCAGCTTCGCAGTCGTGTCCCACGTAGCGGAAGAAGAAATCGAGCGAGACGGGAGTAATATCTAAGAACCGGTTCACGGTTACATTACTTAGGTTCATACGATTAAATGAAATACGGGAGGCAACCCGAAGAGAGTCATTCGAAAGGCATTCAATCGTGTGAAATGATGTGAGGAATAAATTCAAGTATATCTTATGCGGAATGAAAGAGCAAAAACTTGAATACGAGTTGTGTAGGTACCTGCAGAGCGACCCTTTGAAATGTTCAACCGGACCGCTCTTAATGGGCCCTTGGAATGTCCCCGCTTGCTCATAGAATTCCCTACATAGCCAGTACTCCGTTGAACGACTTCTTCGTATCGCATTAATCTAATTAAAATAAGCTTTAGATAAGACACGATGTTATCTTTCGACCACCATTTAAAATTAATTGAACTTTGTCTTAAAAATGAATATCAAAATGTTTTATCATTAACATTAAAAAATAATAAAGTAGGATTACTAAAAAAAAATCTTAGTCCCATAACATTACTAGTTTATGGCTTCTGCAAACTCCAAAGTATAATTATAATTGAAGAATAACAACCTCTTGCAAACGACTTACCTAAAAAATATCGCTTGGTGGAGTCAAACGAAAACAAGGTGTAATAGTAACGTCTAAAGATCACGATTCTTTAATATGATCGAAGTTTATAACAGAATCTAAATATAGAGTTGAAACAAAATAAAAAGAATGCCGTAAATATTTCGACATTTTCCCTCGGGGCGAGGAGTGCTTATTTTGCGTTTATTGCGTCCGCACTCGATCGCTCCGCTAAATGATTTCCGAGCATTGAACTTGCGGCTTCAGCTATTTTGGAATTCACATCAATTTTTTTTACGTACTTGAAAACAATTTTTAAGTATTTCGAATTAACTTCCTGCTCAGTAATTTTGAAATAGACGAGCTTCGAACTAAATAAGACATTAGAGAAATATATTTAAAAAAAGGACAACATGTATGAGAAAACAACGCATATGTTTAATTTTAACCAATTTGTGAACCTGTGTCACACGAGTCGGGCCATCAATCATATTATGTGGATTTGCTGCATCATCATACACGTGTTCACTCGCGCTGAGATATATTAATATGCTTCTGCAATGTAATATAAATTGCCTTAAGAGTTAAATACTTTAAGAACAAAGTGATTTATTAAATTGTCATTAAAAGCGAATTCCAATCAAATCCATGAAAGAAAGTCAATATAACCAAATAGACGAAGGGAGATATCGAACGAAACAGGTCAAAAACAAAGTTACACCGACTTGTGTATCGGCAAAAAGAGGTCAGTGACTGCGCAGCGGGGTGGCTATGGCGGGGTGAGGGTGGTTAAGCCATAATAATACATTCAGAAAGGAACCCCAAACATCTGCTGCGCATATGCGTTTCGTTTCAAACGTCGGAATAATGCAAGTCGTGCGCGCAACCGCCGCTCCAGCCCCGAGCCCGTCGTTTTTGTGCCGTAGCTTTTTGTTGCATTTACGCTTTGTGCTCTTGGCCTTTCAAATGTACAATGCCTTTTTTACGATGAAAGGAAATCAATAGCTGACACGTCAAGAGATTTGGCGATTCGGAAAGCGATCGATTTATGAAATATTTAATTAATATATGTACGTGCACGCATGTGGCCGTACGTTGTCGATTCTTAGTCATGAGCGGGATTTAGAAAAGGTTAAATAGCCGAGCCACATTATTTAGTTGGCGCTCGCACCGATGCAGTTCTCGGAAGATTCGCGGATTTTGGACCGCGGCCAGATACTTTCTATGCTGAAAAGCAACGGCAAAAGTGACGTTCATAAACTCAGAATATAGTTGGGAAGGATAATTTATTGCATGATAAAATTTAATTGTGCCACATTTAATTATCGCCTAATACAAATTCAATTAAACGGGAATTTGTAAAATACACATGTTATGTTAAGAACTTATACGATACTAGCCTTTAATGATTGCTTGACTGAATAAGATTGATTGAGCTCATGTAACGGCCTCTGTTTATTGGAGTAACAAACTTTTTCATTGCTTTTGCATTTGCTTTTTCTTAATCGTAATTTACGAAGGAAGAATGTTTACTGCTATGGAAATATCCACAACTCTTTCATTACAATGTTCAAGAGAATTGATAATTTTGATAATTTTTATTTATTTACTTTAAACTATAAAATCAAAACCCACAGCAGAACTAATTACTGTTATTTGAAATCATTGAAATAATAGGTACACATGAAATGATCAACAAAGTCTGAAATTTTTCTCACAACTTGTCGGAATATATACAATGTGTGAGTTTACTTTTAATTATTGAGTAAAAATGTTCACATGTCAAATAAAAACAGAGTCAAACTGTGTTTTCTTGCACTTCAAGTGCATTTTGATCAAGCTCGCTTGTTTATGAAACGTTTATTTGTAAACAAAACAACAACCAAAAGCAATAAAAAACCATATATAGAACAATATGTGTTTAATGATGTCCAACCAGTCGTAGCAAATATTACTTCACCGTAGTATAATCTAGTTGTCGTGGCGATTCCGTCAGATAGATCGTCTGCGCGATCGGTGGACGCGGGGCGCAGAGCGGGGGGCACAAGTCCCGTTAAGAGAAAGTAGTCGCGCACCGGGCGAGCGCCGCTCATGACGCCGTGTGGCGACCGCCATCTTGTAACATTCAATTCGATTTTATCGAATCAACTTAATATGGCATTATAACACAATGACCGACCTGTTATTATTATCTTTTTAAATCATTTTATTTTAACTCTCATTTAATGCGTGAATTTGTTCAAAGGAAGCAATCAATTTTAATAGGCGAATCGTCATGGGTGACAAGTGAAATTGTTTCTAGTCGAAACACGGTCGAAAACTTCATCGCTTTCTCTTTTGAATAGAGATCATTATTAGCCATATGGCCGTGTTACAACGATTCTAAATTAAGAAAATGAAATGCGCCAATCATCCTTTTGTTGTGTTACGTGTATGCATTAAATCAATTTTGACCGGAAATACCTCGTCAATAACAATTTTTTTCGACACTTGTACTGCTTCCGTGGGTCTATTACATAAGTTAATTTACGATGCTCGATCTGTATCATGCCACATATACTCGACCTCACGGATAGGCAGTGATTACATTTATTTAAATCCAAGTCCCAATAACGGTACAACAGTCAGGAGTAATTCAAGTTATATCTACGGAACCGAATTAAATTAACAAATAATGTATTAATCTGTACGAACAATGCAACGGCGTCTAACATTGAAATGATTACACAAGCAGTGAACTGTGATAATTTGACGGCAAAAGAGAAGAAAACGAGGTGGACGGTCATTTACTTCCACTGACTT
The DNA here is from genome assembly GCA_018246295.1 of Papilio alexanor hazarajatica. NCBI lineage: Eukaryota > Metazoa > Arthropoda > Insecta > Lepidoptera > Papilionidae > Papilio > Papilio alexanor. The sequence goes on along the minus strand of DWLR01002478.1, from coordinate 2,180 downwards.
TATGCATCATCACGATTCTGACAAAAGGTGCAAGACAAAAACACCTAACAGTTAAATATAAGGTTTTAAATGGTTAGATTCTAACCAGTCGTGCAACATTTAAAACTCTACAATTCTTCTATAAACTAGATATATTTAAAAAAGAGTTTGACTATGTGTTCTTGTTTTACTAAAAGACGATCGATAACTTCAAACCTATTGCCCCAATATCAGAGCCCATTATTTCTTAGAACAACTAAATATACTTTCCTTGTTACAACTTACTTTAATTTTGTGTTGTTAATGTAATACATAACGGAACACAACATTTCCAAGAATGGGTTAGAATGTAAGGAGAAATAACAATTCCACTCAACATTCTTTTAACGTTTTACGAAAATAAAACTATTGAAATAAATCAACAAATATATTTTGTTGGCATTACCATCAAATTTACAATTAACAACCGACGTGTACATTAATAGTCTCAAATAAAAAAAAATTGTAACGTCCAAGATTAAAAAAAACCATAATAATTAAGGTTTTTATTATGAGTAATAATATTTTTACATATCTAATTTCTTTGTTTTTCTTTTGATATCGTAAAACCAATTTACATACAAAACTTTGTTAAGTGTTGGTTCGGCATCGTAAATGCCTTCCCCTCTATTTGATAAAATAATGTTTTGCTATCCAACAGGCTCCCGTTTGTCTTCCAAAGTGGATTCTGCACAATTTTTTATCCATATATTAAGAAAACTTGTTTATTTTCTTGTATGTAAATGTCTTTGAAACAGTTTACGACCTCGATTGATATACCATGTTATTTTTTTTTGTAATTTGTGTTTTTCAAAGACGACTATAGTTTCATTTTCACAGGTTACGTATTTAAATATACTCAAGATGTTTTTCTCGCGGCTCGTAATAATACAATTCGAATCACGAGCTGACATTATCATACAATCATCATACTGGCGCATGCTCACTCAATACATCATACCTACTTTGTTCTATTGTTTCAATTGCAAGTGTTTGAGTCATTGTAGTGTTATCGTAATAGCTCTCAGATTGATTACTAAAATAGAGCAGAACGCATTCATTTAACATACCAGACAGAATGATACTTGAATAAGCTAAGAACTTTAGAATAAGCCATTCATATCATACGCCTAGTGCTCATTATCTGCATGGTTTTGAGGGCCAATTGGATGGTTTGATTTTTGCTAAAAAGGGGACAATGTGGCAGTAGAAGGCCTTTACAGATCTGGTACACAATACCTTTAAACGAAGGTAACTAAGAGATTATTTCAACGAAAACGATGCCCTACAGTAGCTTAACGATATATATATAGATCTTACACACACACACACACATACTCTGTACACACACCGTACAAACAAGGTTCGTGCAGAATACCCCAATAAAACGGTAAAGTTGAGTTCTCCATAACCAGTATCTTGAATGTTCTTAATAAATTATGTAACGATACTTGGTGCGTGGTAATTTAAAGTCTTAAGGTTTTCATTTTTATTGTAGGCTTTCAACATCGCTTACTAAGAAATGATGCCATAATAAAAACATAAGTAGTAAATATGAAAGAGTTTGTTCTTAATTGTAGTTTTATAGCTTTTTTTTACTTTTGGAAAAAGATTCTTTGCGAATTAAGTCAAAACATATTTATATTTTACGAATATCTCTAATCTCCCTTTTAATTGCTTTCATCAGTAGACTTCTGAGAATTAATAAAGACAGACATATTACTATATCAAGCATTGTACCAGTTTCACATTTTCTTGTGGAGACAAGCTTTGATAAGAATTTTATTGTATCATTGGAGAAAGTGCTTCACAAACTAAGAAAAAAATTAAAGATCACTAGTTACATAGATATGAAAGTTATTTACCATAGTTTTTGTCTCCATATACACACTAATTAGGTATGTACTTTATTGAAATGTTTTGCAAACTGAGTAGTTTGCGGCTGTATCGTAAATATTAACGTTTGTTAGTGAGTTGATTCCGAGGAAGCACAACAATTACTCATTGTGCTCGGCAGTGTACAGTTAACGCGGAACAATGCGAGAAATGTAATGAGTGGAAAACAATTAACCTTTCTGTGGAGTCGGTCGATGTGACTTTATTGACTTTATTTATTTATACTTTATTACTACTTTATATTCTAAGTAAATAAAAAAAATCAA
>DWLR01002477.1:0-15393 GCA_018246295.1 Papilio alexanor hazarajatica | reverse complement strand
TATGGCTTGCTCTAATCTGTTTAAAATTGAAAATCTTTCTGAGTACATGAGGCATAGCAGATTTTTAACATCTTCTCAAAACAGTGATCAGTAGACTTTTAGCAGTTGTGGTTTATTTTTATTATCTTATATCCTGATATACACATAACCCTGACATATCTCATACATAATATCAACAGTCATGCCAATTGGTGAATTAGTTATGCCAAAATATTACCAGGTAAAAATATATTACTATATGTGTATGAGTCAACAAGAAATAGTGTATTTTAAAACTGATGAACCCAATACTGTAGATTGTATGACTACACTCCGGAATAGGAATCTAATGGTACCACTTTCTTTAAAATCAGTCAAGCAATTTAGGCTACAGGTCACAATGGAATGGACATACATTTTTTGGCTAGTATATATTTATATACATACTAGTCAAAAACGTTACCCTCTTGTCAGTCAGGTAAAAATTTTAAATTCTATTAAGCATAGTTTTGTTAGTGTTGGAGAAAGTTGCAATATTACTCAAAACTCTTTAAAAAAAGATTGATGGCTCGCCTCCATATTAGGTTTAAAGCATGACAAAGCAGTTACGACAATGAAGTATTAGTATTTTGTTAAGGATTGCCAACAATAGTGATATTACTGTTGTGATTGTGTGAACTTGTCCTAGGTGTGTAAATACCAGGAAAACTTAAAATTTTATGCAATTATGTACTAGTAATGTTCAAAATCATAAAATAAATAAATACTGTATTTGTTAGTCTCTTCAAGTTTATTCCTTCATAATGAGATAGCGAAACCCAAATTTTCGTAATTCATTCCCAAACAAAACTGTGCTATTGCACATTTTATTTTTATAAAAGGAAAATAAATAACTTACTTTACTTCCCATGACTTAGATGCTAGAGCTATTTTCATCAAGCTATATACAGGTGGCAAATAAATAAACAACAATAATAAGATCAAAAGAATTTTATTTTAGAATTATATGATAATCGGCAATGCAGAGGTATGAGAAATTATATTGCAGACAAATATATTGACAAATACTTAATACAGCTACACCTTCACATTTAAAAATTTTGCTATAAATAGCTTCCATCATAATAGAGAAAATTTATATTTAATGAGGTGCAGTAAAGTATGACATATCCTAGATAATATACATAAGATAAATAAAACAGTTTAGAAAATTAAATAGTTTCTTACACAACATTCTCATTGATAATAATAATTCTTGTTATTTTAAGTACAGGGTGTATGTGTACTTAATGTTTTATTACTTCAATAGAATATTAAACACTCATGTCCACACAACACATATGTATTATGCTTTAATTAATTAATTCACACAAGAAAATCCTAGCTGAGTTTGTTTTAATTATATTTAAATTGAAAATATTACTAGAGCGACATCAGAACACTTACATCAGAAACGGATCTTAAGCATTAATTAAATATCTGTGAATACCATATTGCACTGCACCCTTATTACATAAGTATTTTTCTAAATATTCTGAAACATTTGAAGCACAGTTGAATAAAGTGCATTTTATTTTATATATTGTTATTCAAAAGAGCAACTGCTTTTAAATGGTACATTTAAGGAACTTAAGACATATCTCTGGTCACCATAATCTGTTTCTCTCCTCTGTGTGATAACGAAGGTGTCCTTTAAAGGTTGTGGCTTCAGCAACCGGAACTATTAGTTTTAAGTCCCATAACTTGAGTACACTATCTATTGATGTAGGAAAACTATTAGACAATGATTCTTTTTATATTCTTATTGGATCTATAACCTATTTTGTCAATCCATTGCTATTTAACAATTATTTGAACTATGAAACCTTCATTCTGTTTTTTTATGGAAATCTTCAAATTCTCAGCTATAAGAAATTGATGCTTGGGTCCATTGCAAAAGTTTTCATTGACTTCACTTTAAGATTACAAAAGTATTTGTGCAGTGTTGGTACAAATACTTTTGTAATCTTAAAGTGGCAGAGAGAATATCGGAATTAGTATTTTTTTATAATAAAAACTTATTTTAATATGGAACAATTATTGTATTTATTAATAAAATTCAGCCAATAGACAAACATTTAAATGTTATTTTTAAAAAAGCTCCCCTAAATTTATAAGCCAGCGAGGTAAAGTGCATGCAAACAGGAAAATGTGCTATAATATACATGGAGAGCTGCATTCTAAAACTTTAAAGTAGTAAAATTTAGATATTTGAAATTGGTTCATAATTATTCTCATTAAATCATTGTGTAATATTTGAAACGCCAATGAGGTAAGACGAAATGTATATATAATAATTTAAAAATGCAATAATAAAATCATTCACAAATATTAATAAGAATCTTATAATATTTGTGCATCTAATACCATAATTATTTTATATGAATTGAAGGTTTTATATTTCTATAAATTTGTCTATTACAAGTAGTAAAGATGTAACATGTAGCATTGTTGATAAAACATCTCATATATATTAATCTGTAATAACAAATAAAATACTGATTATTAACAACCCAGAGCAACAAAAAGATAATACTTAAAACTCTGTAAATACTTTGAACCTTAATTTTTAACCATTCAATTAGCCTGTCAGATAATGTTCTTAACTATCATTACAGCTTACATAAATATGTACTATTATTTTGTGATGGAGAAGAAGTTGGTAGTCCGATAGTACTGTTATTACCTAGAAGAGGTAATATAAAAGTATTAAGCTAGCTTTAAATTAAAATGAATTATTGTTTTTACCTATAGTGGACTTGGAGCATTTATATTAGTTCTGGTGTTCATAATTTTCACGTCTTAACAAAACGCTGCTATAAGTATTAATATTTTTAAACCTAATTCATAAATACATAAATAGTATGATTATGACTTGCTTATAATATTAGTAAAATGAAAATACATTCCTTTAAAAGCAAAACCGATGTTGAAAACACGCCAACAAATAATGTGCAAATCAATATATCTATGTACATACAGTATGCATGTATAATAAAATTAATTTTAAAATATTGATTAATACTTAATATATGCGTAACAATAAAGACTAGAATAAATTTTAGATTTTACAGTTATTGGCACTAATTTCAAAGTTAATGGCACAACTATGTACTCTGGATTATACTGAATAAATGTATCTCAACATGATTACACATGTGTATCATTGGTTCACAGTTTACTGTATAATTTACAACATATCAGGATTATTAAAATTAAGTTTTGCTAACTATGCTAAAGTATTTATAAAACTTGTAAAAAAAACGATAAATTTATTTTATATCTAATTACATTTCTAATAAATAATGAGTTTCCAGCAATGATATTGTCTTGTAGCATTTGCGCTAGCAAATCTGCAAAAATAATGCATTATATAGGTACTAGAATCATGTAATATGTTTATGTAACGCAGCTTTTTCACAATCAAATATATAAGTACGAACTGCCACACAAAATTAAAAGTTATTCTTAAGTATTTTTATAATATTATTGCAATAAATCAATGATATCAAAAAGATATGAGGTGTTTATCACTATCATATTAAGGACCTGTTTTTATTTAAGCAGAAATAACAAGATTTAAATCTAAAAATTGACAAAATTGATATAATTCACTTAAACCATTATAACAAATCCGCACTAGCTAATACTAGATAGTTGATGAGAACTTATATATTCTATAGTTTAAATTATTATAGTACACTACTAAATTTGTCATAGTATTGCAACATGTAGTGCCAATAACTGCAGCAATAATTTTTTAAGTCTTATTAACTAGGTATTCAATAACAAATAGAACACCTTTTTAAGCACGACAAAACATTCATAGTTAAAAATGTAGAGAGACTTATTGAGAAATGTGCTAAAAACTCGAAATGTTGAAATTTCTGCGTTCCACATATTCACTTATGACATAGATTCACTCATATCAGATCTGATTATTACCTGAGATTTCTTCCATGTTGTCAATTATTATTAGATTTTCGATGGAAATATTCGATTGTGGCGGAGATCAGGATTGTTTTATATTCTACGAGTTATTAACTAGTATCAAGCGCTGAACATTTCAACGGTATCACATTTTAGCCACATTACTTATGCCTTTTTTACGTCGAGATGTAACGATTACCATATTAAGAAATAGCTTTTGAATTGTTAACATTGACATATTTATCTAAATATTAATTCCTTGAGATTACAAAAGAATTCTAATAAAATTCGTATAATTTCCATAGCAGAATCAGATATTAAGTTTCAAAAATAATCTTGTATAGTTGTTGTTGCCATAGGAGCGATGCAAGCACTCATTTATCACCATAAAAAGTGACGATCGTTTTGATAGCCACACCATTAAACAGCGCTTGTTTCGTAGAACTTTTAACTTGTGGCAACTTGACTTGGGAAGGGACTAGTTAGGAGCGATGAAAATGGACAGCTATCCACTTGTTGTGGCGTTTGTGCCATATGCGAGTTTCTTGAGATTGGTGAGTTTCACGTCGCCCTTCCGCGTCGACACTTTGAGTTAAACACACGTACGCAATCACTGCTACATCATCACCGAGCAAGTGCACCCTAGGGTTAAGGATTGTAGTGTTGGTCTTAACATGTGCTGGAGTATTATCGATAAAGAATTTATGGAATTCTACACCCTCCACTAAATTTCCAAGTGAATCAGGATCAAATGCGGTAACATTAGGATCACAAAGTTTAGAATATGTATCGTAGTCACCGTTGTTAACAGCATCTATAAGCACTTCGGTTACTTTTATCACTTCGGCGCGACGAAGAGAAGCATTACTATCGCCACGAGCTTTTCCAAATGAATCAGCTTTTGTAAGAGCTTCTTCTTCGTGGTCTTTTGAAATGACTGTGCAAGCCCTGTCTACTCCTTTCTTATCCTTATCTAAATCCTCATCTTCCAAAGTGGTACTGCTGTCAGTTGATTCTTTGACTTGCGATCCATCTCCTTTCTTATTTACCATCGATTTTCCAGAGAAGTTTCGTGTAGCAAGCATGGTAGTTAAAATCGCGCCTTTCAATTTGCGTCGAGCATTGAACTTCTTCAAGCAGTCCACGGTTTCTTGTCTATGCATAACTGAAGCAACGCGTTCCCGGTGGCAGATCCACGGATGTTTAAGAGCTTCAGAAGCAGTGATTCTCTTGCTTGGATTCACAGTTAACATTTGATTAATAAGACTTTTTGCCTCGGGTGTTACGGTGTCCCATTCAGGAGAGGGGTAATCGTAAGCTCCAGCCTTAATCTGTCCATATAATCGGTGTTGATCCTCATCCCAGAATGGTGGATAACCAACAAGCAAAATATAAAGAATAACACCACAAGCCCAAATATCTACAGGTTTTCCGTACGGTTCTTTCTTTAGCACTTCTGGTGATAAATAACCGGGAGTTCCAGCAAAACCAAACCATGCTTGTTGATCACCTTGTACTTCAATCGCTAAACCGAAATCAGCTAGTTTTACAGCCGCACCTTTGATCTTGCTTGCAAGCAATAAATTTTCAGGCTTCAAGTCTCTGTGGACTACGCCGTTGTGGTGGCAGTGATGCACTGACTCCAAAATCTGCTGTATGCAATGAGATGCATCAGCTTCAGAATAAAACTCTCGCGCTACGATGTCTTCAAACAATTCTCCGCCAGTTACTAAATCAAAAACGAGATAGTGAAAATGCTCCTCTTGGATGGAGTCATGAAGTCGCACAATATTAGGGTGCTGCAATTTTCGACAAATTCTAGCCTCTCGTTCCAGCTTCTGAAAATCTCTAGCTGAGAGTTTTTTAGTGTTGATAATCTTCGCTGCAAATTCATATCCCGTCGATTTCTGAACGGCACGTCTCACTATTGAGAAAGCTCCTTTTCCTAGTTCCTCTTTAAGGTCGTAATTGTCCGAGAAACGGGTGCTAACACTTTCGCGATTTGGATTAGCCATTTTTTCTGTAAACTAATGATTCACTTTTCGACAGTTTCAAGTTACAGTGTTTTTACTTTGAGCACGAAGTCTGTTTGTAAAACTCTGCAACAAAAAGAAAAAGATTTGACTATATTTTCTTATACTTCGAGTAAAATATAAAATGATAACGAAACGAAATAATAGTTATTTATAGAAAACGAGTACTTAAAATTTACTTATGATTCAGTTTTTCTATCTATCCTAAATAACGAAGATATTGGTTAAAAATCATTAGAAAATCCCTTTATCGTATTTTCCTACAATTTTACCACGATATGAACGGTATGATCTGCTGACGTTACGTTACACGTCTACTGATGGTAACGTGACTATTGTCTCGTTATCATGAGTAGACATAGGCATAGACAGGATTTGAAAATACATAGTCTTGCGTTGATTTATTTACGTTTACGCTTTAAGAACATGAGACAACTTGGTACGTCTTGTGAGCTTTTTACTTGAGCTTACGACGTCGTTCAATCTACTAAATATGAAAAAAGACCAATGTTGATGATAATTGAATGGAGAAATCAACATTGTGTTCGCGTGAATTAAATTTTCATGGGTTGTATTTACTTTCAGTGCCCGGAATCCTTCAAAGTTGATGATAGTAATTTGTAAATTGAAGTAAATTATATATTCAAGCAGCTGATGCTTGAAGGCGAATAACCGAGCAACTATGTTATCGTTATGCTGTTATTTTTGTATTTGTTATACTTAAAACGAGTTTTACAGAATCGAGGGAGCTATCCTTCGGTAGTGTGGTAATATGTAAAATTAATATACTTTGTAGTTGTATTTGCAATACATTTTCCTCCACACTTTTTGCGCTTACTTTTCATATATAAAAGAATAATGAGAAGGGAAATGAATATTGCAATAGTAAGCAGTAGTATTGTTTAGTTTTACGCTAGACAAACCTGTATCGATAAGATTCGCGATATAATAAGATAGTCTTTCCAGAACTAAATACGATTTTTTTTATTTAGCAGCAACATGTTCATAGAAGCATATTAAAATACATTATAATATTTGCATGCACACAGCACCATTTAATATTTAAGTTTCATATTTTTTTAGGCAATTACCTACAATTATACTTTTTGAATTTTTCTGCCTTCGTTATCGATACCAATATAAATAATGTACAGAATACACACACTACAGACAGAGTTGAGTATGTTTAATTTTTTTGTCATTTTAAAAAATCTGTCTGTGCGTCACGATTTCACTTAATAACAGTTTGACCGATCTTAATGAAAATTGGCATTTAGTAAAAACAAGTGATTGCGCAAATTATAGACTATATAAAATATCATTCTGTCTGCTGTATGTTTTGTTACAACTTACGAAACGGCTTCACTAATCGAAATAAAATTAGTACATAGCAAGAACGCTTGATTGGACAAATGATAAACATTTTAAAATATTTTTTTTGTATTTTTCTGTGATACGACCGCCCGCAATATTCAGAATATTAATGAAAATTATCGAAAAAAAAACCAAAATGACAGTCTAACTTTAATACTTTTTATTGAATATTTATATTTTTTAATGGCGTTTCCGACCTTGCTTTGCATTTTTCCTATATGTCTGAATTCATTGATTCGAATTTATTTCTATTTGGTTTTTCTAGCAGATAATGAGCTACTTTTTTATTTATTAAATATCTGCAATCTAAATACACTAAGTTTCTAAAAAAACATGGAGATGGGTGGATGTTCGCTTACAAAAAAAAAATCATGCATAAGATAGTCACTCTCCTTTTTTTAGACACTGGGCAAATTTGATTTTCAGAATCAAATTAATGAATTCAGAGATATGAGAAAAAATGCAAAGCAAGGTCGACAACGCTACTAAAACAGTTAAAAATTCATTAAAAAAAAGTATTAAAATTTTTCATAAATATAAGTATTCTAAATATTGCGGGCGGTCATATGCCGACGAGAGACATTGTATCATCTGTTACTAGGGTTATTTCAATCTAACCTCAGTTTGACTAATTTAACTTGTAAATTTTTCACAATCTTACGCTCAAAAATTAGTTTGATAAAATTTACGAGCGTTGTTTTCCGATACGTCCTGTTTGTGATTTAAGAAAATCACTATATCTCTGTACCCAAGTTAGTTTAAAAAACGATCGTAGCTTATTCATAAAAATCAAATTATTTAAAATGAGTAGACATAAACATAAGAATGAGAAAGGAACGATTTATGATACTCGCAAATTATATGATCTAAAACATTCTAAAAAATGAATAATTAAAATATGGAAATTATTTTAAATGAATTATACTTAAGTTATAGATTTAAGATAGGTGTTAGGTATTGTATGGTGTATTCTTAATTAAAAGTAAATCTATTAAAAATAACATTACTATTTGTTAAATGAGTACTACTAAAGTTAGTTTTTGTACCTGATTCTAGTAGGTATGCAACCATCATTTCGTAATTAAGTATAAATAAATTAAATCTAAATAAAAGTTTTTTGGAAGCAATTCACAATCTAAAATTATGAGTTATTGTAAGTCTATTTATTAGAAATTTTACTGATAGCTACAATACCTTAAAAAATTTAATGTATTTCGGACACAGATCATAATTCTTAATTCATGTCAGTAAGCTGAATTTAAAACACGTAGATGCCTAGACAATAGCAATCGCGATCACCAACATAGACTTCTAATATTAACACTACGGCACCGGGATGACATTTCGTTAGCGCAAAATAATCGATACACCATTGTCTCACATTCTACGGAATCTCTGCTGTCCTCCCGTTTGTATAAAATTACTATTTCAACAAATATATTCCCGCTTTCATATGCCTAGATGTCACATAAATAATTTAAAAATAACACTGCTATTAAATTATGTTAGTTTAAGATAATCAGTGTGCGACATTTGACGATATTCTTAGATGAAGTCGCTCCTAGTCCGTTCACGATATTTTGAATTCGAGCATTCACCGCGCTGGACACGAATTTACAATTATTTAATAACACTTATGTTAAATAAAAAGAAATTACCTCTTATGTGCCCATTTTACACAACATTAACAGATGAAGATCAAAAACTAAGGGCCTAGCCCTACACCACACTCTCCTTCTGCTCCGGACACGAGCTTCGGGGTCAAATTCATAGACACTTATGAGTTGCCAGCGCTGCGCGACTACGATATTATTTTGCTTCCACCTCTTTCCCAGCCATATTCTCGCTAAATAAAGACTACTGAACGGTTACTTGACTTTTTTATAACATAAGCCATTTAAGTACTTGTATTTATATCCATGAATATAATTTTTTGAATTATTTCCACTTATGTATTTTTGCTCATGTAAATACTGAAGTGTACGTAAAATCGATACAGTAGCGCAGCGGCAAACCAAAGAGAATTTGACATAGCAGAGAGAACGCGGCGCCATCTGTTGATATCAGTGGCGAACTACATACTTTAAGTATAAATGGAAATGGATACGATTACCAAAGCACATGAAATCTTAATTGAATTTTTAAAATGTTCAATATGTTTACTAATTTAGCTATTGTAGTTGCACACTTTTTGTATCTAAGAATTTTTGTTATTTTTTGATTGTCTGTCATTCATCCGAGCAAAGCATTCGTGTTCTCTTGTGTTTTAGAAATTGTGGCAAGGACAGTTCATTTTTTAGATTTGGTGTAATATGTAAATAATTATTCGCATATAGTCGTGTATATCATAATATAGTGTATATAAAATTGGTAACTGTAACCTTGTAAAAAAATCACGGCAAAAACTACTAGTCCACTAACTAGTAATCTATTTTTGTTACTGTAGAAGGACTACCAGTGTGTACAAAAAATGTCGATTTAATAATTTCAAAAAATGATTACACTGTAACATGTCTATTCTAGATATTGAGTATATATATATATCTAAGATAACAAAGAATAATAAGATAGTCAAAGAATAACATTGTTTTGACGCATAACATGTACGACACAATGGTTTCATAAATGAAGACATTCCATCTTTAAAGTCGATTACACTAATAACATATTAATGAATAAATTGACCTTTGGCCGCAATCGACAACACTAATGTAAGACAATTAATTTTTCAAACTTAAATATTAGATCGCACTTCCACTTCCCTTCCTCATATAAAGTTTAAAGAAGAATGCGGATTTTCGATTCCAAAAATACATAAGCAGCAAGAACTTTCAATTAAGATTTGGACAGTCACAATTTTTTTGGCCTCTTTTCAGTGACAATTAAGACTGCCCTGTCACTTGTATCGTCGTGTTACTTTTGAAGAAAGAAAAAAGAAAGAAACTATTTTATGTATTTATTGTAGTAGTATTTCGTAGTATAACTTCAATTAATGCCACTGATGTAATCGAAAGAGACGTAACTAAGAGTATTTGAAAAACTGACGAGAGGGAGCGAGATAAACGTAAGTTTGAGTGACGCACTCATTTGTATAATCTCACTGATATTGTTAGGGGCAGTACTATGTATTTTAATATAAGTACGAGCATGTATTTTTTTCGATGTAGATGTAATTGGTTTGAACTAAGGGAACTTGTTCTCATGGGCTATTAAAAGACCTTTTGAGTTTTTGGCAAATTATTAATAATACTAGGAACAACAGGGTACCCATTTTATTAAGGTTACCAACCCCTGCGATATGATATCTATCTGATATGATGACCTCACAACATACTGATGATATAGATGAGATGATACGTGTTATTTTAAAACTTTAACAGCTTGAAACAAAATATTACTTTAAAAATCATGTACCAGTTTTAATGTAATATATTCAATCCATTAGTATTCTTTGGTGCGTTGGACGAGAAGCTTGCATTGATAAATCGAGGTAAGGTAAGACTTATGTTCCAAAGGAGCAAGGTAGACCGGTAAAATATACATAGGTGCATGTTTATTAAATGGCTTAGAAGGACACTGCGAGATGTGACAAGAGTTGACCCGTTCAATGGCTACGTTACACAGGGAAAACTAAGGATTGTCCAATACGTATACATACAGTAAACTTGTTTCAGAAACATTTTAAGTATAATGTTTGTCAATTTGATAAAATTATTGACCATAGCAAGCTTCACTAAGTATTTAGTAACTAGAATAGAACTCCTATATACCACCATTTTTATTGTATTTTTTTTTGTTTTATTTAACAATCTTATCACATTCAAAATCATTTAAAATCAAGGTTTTTTATTAGTCCTGCCTAACATCTTCGTATCACACCTAAATCTGCGCTACTGGAATTAGCGCTTTTAAATGTGAAAGAACCCTTGAAAGGGTTTAACGACCTTTAGATAATCTATTTGAGAGTCAAAATATTGGGACAGTAAAATAATTACAAATAGATTGAATACTCAAAATTTTGGAATATAATTGATATTTTCAATAAAATGTATAAAATATGTACAGTATAGTTTAAAGGTGCCGTTATTTAAAATAAGGAAAGCGTAATAAAATGTATATTTTAAACTGATAATTTGTTTTGTTTTCTGCTATTTACGTGATCACCATTTCGAAACGGTACATTACGGTTTTTGTTTGCCGTTCCCCTTTTGTGAATGCGAAATTCAACGGTATTTCAAAGAAATCAAAACTGGTTCACATCTTGCGCAAGTTTAGGGGAATCGACAAGGGCTTTCGGGACGGGCCCTTCCGAAATTCGCCGGTGCACAATGCACCCTCCGTGCCCATCCCCACGCGAGGTCTCTTATTATTACGCGACTCCTGTTCCTATCCCCACATTGTTCACATTATTTTTATATCGGCCCTCGGTTGACGCGTTACAAAGTTTCGTGAGCTCGAAAAAAGTTTACAATCTCGTTTTCTCATTACGTTTCTGAAAGTCTGTGCACATTGCAACAGTAAAAACAAGCACACCAGTTGTAAATTGCTAATAGAACGCGCGAAGGTATTCGATCGCTTGTCACATAATATTTAAAGCGAAGGGAAGTATTAAGGTTTCGAGCGTTGCGGTCGTCTCAAGTTGCTTTTCTCATGAGCGGACTTGCATGTAAAATAATAACTTGAGAATAATATGTGCTGTAGGAGCGTAGCTACGCGCCGTGCTGCGTGCAGCGTCCGCGGGCCTGTGTCGTGTGCGGTTATATCGATCGTGGCCGCCTCTCTGTGCCTACGATGCGTTCTGTGATTCCGGTGATCGCTTCCAATTGGCGGGAGATGCGACGCCATGCTTTTAGGCATCGAATTCATGTAAGTTGACAGTTTTTAACTAAACCTAAAGCTACACGTGTAATCATTGAAAATATTTAACATTGTTAATTTTGATATCTATATAGTTTTTCTCTTTCTACTGTCTGATATTTATATATTCCAATCTATATTAATATGACATTATTACGAATCATATTTATCATACCCTTACGAAACAAAATATCTACCGGTACTTTCTAATCTCAAAATATCGATTGATGTTGTTTTATGATTGATCTTGCATCTATTTTTGAATTTATTTTTAGAAGGACGAATTTGTTTTGCTATTTCTCATAGAAAATAGCGATGCGTAAACTTTATCTAAAAGCTCTCAAACATTTTAATTGCGTCAATAAGATGATCACGAAAGATGTTTAGTAATACCAATATAATATTTACCACGTATCCGATCCATCATGATGTACAAAAACTAAAAAGCCGCCGATGACAAATCCGTACCGATGGAGCTTATTCAATTTTAGCCGCACAATATGTAACAAAATTATAGTTAATTTTGTTACATATTGCGCGGCTAAAATTCAGTAATTTGTTCATGGCTTAAACCACCTTAGTTTATATTAATTTTATTATCGAAATACCGTTGTTCAATGTGTACGGTACGAGAATTGGTGACTTCATTTAGGTCTATAAAAGTGACAGTTTAAAACCACTCGGTCACAAGACCAGTCACAAATTATTAAAAAAAAATACTCTTGTAATTCTAAACTTATTAAAATGTCGATATATGTTCAAAGGAAAGTATGTTAATAGATTGTAATTTGTCCATTAAAACTCGTTGCTATTAAAACTCTCGTTGTCCATTAAAACTCGTTGCTATAACCCGATAATTCTCGGGAAACGGAAGTTGTGTAACGATGAAACCTACGTATCTGTAGGTCGATATAACTTCAAAAGCGCGTAAAGCCCACGTGACCGTAGGCAAAGAGGACAAGGGATTAGTCTGCCATTGACGTCATCTCATTCGATTTTAGCTCAGCGGAGCTAAGCTTTTTCATGGCAGGATTTATTGAATTGATGACAAGAATATCTATTAATATTTTTGATGAAAATTAATGTACTAGAAATTTTCGTAATTGAGAATTAATTGACCCATAATTTTATACGGGATCGTTGCTAATTATGTAAAACTAGTAGTTTGTATCATAAGAAATAAAGGCTTTTACCAGCTTAAATATGTTTTACGAACGCACACGCGTGTCTGAAGCTAATTAAGCTATCAACGAGATGTCGAGGCTTATGATTTTTCCTAATTTCTCGACCATTGCGACTAAGTAATAGCAGGAGTGCACTGGATGAGGATGGCAGAGGACCGATCTTTGTGGCGATAAATGGGGGAGGCCTACGTCCAGCAGTGGGCGACCATAGGCTGAGATGATGATGATGTTGATGAATACAGTATTTGTATAATCAGATAACATATTTTTATTTTAGTATTTTTGAAATCAACAGAAGTACATATTTTCGTACATACCATAAGATAGTTAAGAGAAACTATTTTTTATTTTAATGTAACAAAATTAACATTCAAAAGTAGTTGAATAATTCTACCAAACCATGCAAATGAAGGAGGCAGAGTGTAATCTGGAAATTTGTTAGATAGCGAACGTTGTAACTGTGTTATCTAGAATTAGCATTTATATTGTCCCAACGGTCCTGCAATGCCATATTGCGAGCAACCTATACGTTATCGTCTCAACAGAACGTCATAGATCACGCAAGATTTATCGTGTTTACAGTGTTATATGTTTTGAATAACATGTTATATTAGCATTAAAAGTTATTCTGCTATTAATTATATCTAAAAGTTTTTTTCATTATTGAAATTATATATTGAAGGAAGCCCGTCTGATTATTTTTGGTATCAAATAATAGTATGCAAATATGCTTATACTGGACTCGGGTATGCGAAGCGCCATTAATTACTGAAATAACGAAAATCAGCAGTGTAGATTTTAAATCGGATAATGTATGGGCTTGCGTACATAGACGTCTTGTTCTTTTGGTGCCATCTTTTAACGTTAGTTGGCGAACCTGACAGCGGCTTGAACTTTCGATACAGCTGCTCTATATAATTAACGCGTGGTCTTGTGGAACTCCCTGCCACAGATTTTTAAAGCAAGATTCTTCCTTTTACTTCTATCTTTCCCTGAATAGTTTAGCTGTAGCGGGCTTTATTTGGAGCGATGCTTAATGTGGCCAAGATGCTCTAGTTTAATATTAATGTTTTTAAACAGATCACATGTACAAGGACATATAGTTGACGATAATAAATTTTACATGGCGGATCCTAGTTACTTTCAAATGTATCAACTTTTTTTTAGTTCGTTGAGCTATTGACTAAGATAATTTACTTATAATTTATTTCACACATGATCGGTTATCTTAGCCTATTTGTACTAGTGCATACGCCAACTTATGAGAACGGAGGTTGATCGACACTGGACACCGTCGACTTAGGTTACGCGAAATCCATGCTTATTGCATTCTATGCAGCAGCTTATTTTAGATTTGCAAATTATCGATTAAAATATGGTTAAATTTTTTGTCATATTATAGATTTTTTTATTAAGAATATTGTATTAACGGTAATGTAAAGTTAGAAATCTCATAGTCCTTAACACACCATAAGAAGAGAAGGAAATAGGACATACTTGTAGTAGATAATTCCTAGTTTACTGAGAAGAGTGACGGAAACACTTGCTCTAAGTAATCGGCAAATATTTCAGCCCTGATTTGTGCTTTGTAGCGCAGGCTACCGTATTTATGACTGAGTGGGCGAATAGGGAGTGTTTGAATTGGCGACACAGCTTATGAATGGAATTCTAGCCTCCTGTGGCCGCATCCTCCATTCATCTGTTCCTGTTCCTGCTTGAGTTTATGGCCAGTTCTATTTTTATGGTTTGGATGATTGCGTTCAGCTCCTTTTCAGTGTGAGGAATCTCGTGTTTTGCCATATCTTCTTAAGCGTTCTTTTCTCTTTAACGAGATTGTGTATGTGGCGTGGTAGTTTAGGTTTCGTATCAGTGTCGGTGAATGTTGCGGCATCTTCGAGCGCTTCTACTATCGTTTGATGTACGAAATGCAAATACATGATAACAGGAACTAAAAGGCAAATTCAGGCAATTGAACGTCATCGTCCTCAAGTAAAACT
>DWLR01002476.1:0-15395 GCA_018246295.1 Papilio alexanor hazarajatica | reverse complement strand
TGTGCGTGTGCGTGTGCGTGTGCGTGTGCGTGTGCGTGTGCGTGTGCGTGTGCGTGTGCGTGTGCGTGCGCGTGTGCTTGTGCGTGTGTGTGCGTGTGTGTGTGTGAAACGACGGTCCTATTACCACGCGGTACATACAATACAAGAAAATAATTTGAACACACAAAAATGGAAAGGCTATATATTAAATATAAAGGATATATATTAGATAAGACTATAATTGTTGGGACAAACGTTAATCTGTCAAGCATTGCATACACCTTGGAAACATATGGCAAATATGTTTTGCAATATGCCGGCAATTGTATTGCGGCTGTATATTACACAGAAAGTTCTTAAGTTTTCTTAAGATATTAAAATACAATATAAAATTCAAATGTATTTCAGGTTCACTTTACAAGCTCAAAGGTTATGATTTACAAAACAACCTATATGAAACATACGGGCCTATTGTTAAACTGAAAGGAAATTTTGGTGCACCTGATTCGATTTTACTGTTCGACCCGGAAGCCTCATTACAGGTAAGAAGAAAACATTTAATGTAAAATTGATTGCTAAGACACTGGATCATAATGATTTTCCTAATTATGTTATAAGTAGAACCAAGCCGCTGAGTTCCACTGATAGTTCGAAAGTACATTTTAATAAAACTTCATATTTAAGTACTGATCAAACTTATTTTATATCAGACTTAACTGATAATAGTCGGTAAGGTAAAAATTGAATAAGTTATAATTGAAACCTTTGCTTAATTTTTTCTTGTTTCAAGCTGACTTTTGCTATTTTACGTTGGCTATTTTAGTAAAAATCTGAGTTATGATAAATTTTAGATACTTCGATCAGAAAATTCAATGCCTTCGCGAAAAGGACTTTTTGCAGTAGAGTATTATAAAAATGTAATTAAAAAGGAAAAAGGTGAAGATAGGAAATATAACGGACTGGTTTCGGAGTAAGTATTTGTTTTTCTTCTTTTTTCCTTCCCTGTCTCCATCTTCTGTGTATATCACTACACGTGTAATAGAACAACAAACATACGAATGAAACATGATTATTATATTTCAAAATACTGTCTTATAAAGATACATCAAAATGTCAATTTCTAAAAAATACAACTCACAACTTGTCGTCAGTTCGTAATATAAATAAATATACCTATTCAGATTATAAACTAAAGATGTATATATCTTAAGATGTGATAGTGGAATACTTGAGTAATCGATTCATAAGTAACTAAAGTAATTTTTTCCACTAACTTAGATTATGCGAAACCTACGCGTTAAGATTAGGTTAACAAAGAAACAAAACAAAACAAAAAACAAAACAATCTTGCGTATTAGGTTTACAGTGAGAACACGACGAGCCAAAACCGAGTATGAAGTTTAAATTGCAACCTCAGTTTTTATCGTTTTTACAATATTTTTATCCGTTTATTTGTTTAGTTTTATTGTCATATTTTTTTAACAATATGTTAACCTAACATAAAATTAGGTAACGGTAAAAATCCGAAATAGTTTATTCATTTGTAGAAGAGTTCACAGTAGTGGGCAGTAATAACACTTTAACAAGGAGTGCATAAGATCTTGTACACATCATTTCTATAGATTTCTTCAAAAAGTATATATGTATTTTCTCAATACTATTTTAAAAAATTCATATATAGAAAGTAAGTTTACCTAATTTAATAATTCATTCTGAAGCAAATATAATTAATAATACGAGTACACAGCAATGATGAAACGTGGAGGGAAATGAGAGCGGCAGTTAATTCAGTTATGATGCAAGCAAAAACCCTAATGCCATACGCTGAACCACTGGACGAGATAGCTCAAGAAGCTATTGCCAGGTAACATATTACAACTCACGATCAACCAATCAGAGTTTTGAAATGTACAGATACACACATCTTTACGGATACTTCAGCTCATCGCTCATGAGATCCACCCAGTCAAGTTTCCACCAAGTCCACCCGACAAGCCGCATCGTTAACCCCCTAGCCTCTGTGAACGGTACGCAGTCGCTGCAGCGAGATGGTACCGGGTGGGATTAATAAGCTATGATGATGATGATGACCTTTAGTCGATAATGATCACTTTACTGTTAGCTAATGAATGCGACTTTACGAAACGTTATAATGACTTTTACTTTATATTGATTTACGTGTTTTTTTTTTAGAATAAAGTCTATTAGAGACGAAAATAACATGATAAAAGATAATCTTCTTCAGGAATTTTTATTATACATATTAGATTTTACTGGACAAATAGCCTTAGGTGATCGATTCCATGCCTTCGGTCCTAATGTAAAACAGAATTCAGTGGCTCATCAGTTACTTCAAAACGTACAAAACTTCAGCGCATTTTCTGATAAACTAGATTTTCAGCCGAACCCGTGGAGATACTACAAAAACAAGACATTCAGGGAAGCTATGAAATTCTTCGCTGATGCTGAAAAGTAAGTACAAACGGCTTAACACTACCAAATTTTAGTGTGTAATTTGCTGAAGGTAGTAAATAGATTTTTATACGTCACTCGAGACTCAAGATGATTATTATATAAATAAAGTATTACAGTAATAATAAATTATAAAATCAGATAGCAGAAGGAAATGTCCATTTTTCATTAGAATCAATACATCCAGATACCTAATTTTCTAGACTAGACTTTTTATCTAATTTTCTGAAAATGTAGAAAACATTTTCATACTATTTAACCCGTTAAAACAGATCCAAATGTTTAAAAAAATGAAAGTTGGTTGGCAACAGATCCAGTGAATAGCCTGGGTGCTGAAAAACTTCGCAATTGTTCAAAGTGGTGTACGCGGCCAAGCATTGTCGTGGAGAAGTAGTGGGACATGCCGATTAACAAGCGATGGGCGTATAATTTTAGATTTTTCATGGATTTCATCATCATCAATGTACTGTTCCATCCTGGTAGCAAGTCCCCTAGTGAAAACAGTTTGATTAGCTTCCATCAATGCCTTCAAATCATAATTTTTCACGGTCATTTTGTGAAAAATCCCAAGACCAAAATTTTTCAAACCATCACTGCACTTTTCGATCGTTAACAGTATTCTCCCCAAACGTCTGGTTTGTGTAGCGTATAGCTTTTGCAGCATTATTACCAAGTTTTACTTATACAAACAAATTACTACAATATCGATTGAATTCATATCGGTACAAAATTCAAAACAAATAACAAAAGAGACCCCTTTTAAGAAAATCTCCTTTGTTGAAATGTAACTCTGGCGATGTACGACTATAAACGAGGTTACACCAAAAACAGAACCATAACCAAAACAGGAAGAGAAATGTTTGCACGTGTTTATAGTGGTAGAGTCCGCAACAATAACATCTGTTGCACGAATGGCCCGCTCGGCCGGTTAAATACCACGACCTCACAGAAGACAGGCGTGAAGTAGAAGTATTCTGCGTATCGTTTATATCGTATCGGTGCTGGAGAACTAAATTTAATCCTCTTCCTCTTCCCACCCTTTTCTAATAACGAAAAGGTGGGAAGGGTAAGAGGATTTTATGGGGAGGAGGATGGATAGCCGAAGAAGATGTCCATTTTTCTGTCTATGCCTACCCTTAGTAGGCAACGCATCTGCATCTCGCAAATGCTTGTTGCAGATATCCATTGGTAGCAGTCACTTAGGTGACCACTTGCTCGCTTGCTACCTTCTGATATAAAAAAAAAGTTATAAATGTTGCATGAAACGTATAATTTTCGATGGGGAATCATACCTTACTCATAGTTTATATGTTTTGAATAAGAACAATGGGCACAGAGGACAAAGAAACTACATTATTAAAAACAAATGTGATTTTAAAGCCTTAAATTCCGAAATAATTAAGAAAATATCTTACCAAATTAATCATAAGTAAACTATATTTATGTAGGCTAAACGAAAAATTACTAAGGGGTGCCATAGAAAAATTAAAAACTAATCCAATGCCTGAAGAAAAAAAGGGCGTACTACAAAAGTTAGCTGAAGTGAATGAGGATGTAGCCTTAGCGTTTGCTAACGATATATTTTTAGTAGGAATAGACACTGTAAGTTTTTTTTTTTTTAATCAAAATATGTAATAAACATTCAATTACGTTGATTTCAATTAATTTTAATAATTAAGCAACATATTACTACAGGTAGCAACTGCGTGCATTACATTATTATATTATCTTGCGAAAAATCCTGATAAACAAAGTAAATTAAGAGAAGAAATATTATCGAAACCAAGTCGCAGACCGTACACGAAAGCATGTATGAAGGAGTCGGCTCGACTGAGGCCTGTGTCGTTCGGAAATTTAAGATCAACGACAGCTAATTATAATGTGTTTGATTACGAAATTCCTAAAGATGTAAGTAAGATATTTCATTAAATTATTTAGGATTATATCGTGCTTGATAATGCCGTATTTATAGCTCGATCGTATTCAGTGGTAACGAAACTCGATGGCGGATTTGTTACAAACAAATCTTCTGGACACTCTCCATGGTAAAGATGGTAGAAAACGCAGGGATTAGTTAGCTAGGTCTTCATTGAATGTCAAATGGAAGAGGTTGGTATTTGGGAGCTTCCGCTTACAGATCCGAATAGTATTTCAGGCGCGGTCGAATTGGCTCCTTGTCGAACTATAAGCAATGGTCCAGCAAGAAATACTGCCTCGCTCTACGGAGCACACCAAGAATTTTGAAGTTCTATTCGATATATTCACATTCAGATATTAGCTAAGGATAGGCAAAATTAATATTAACGACTTAATTAAAATTTAGTGAAAATGAATTATTCTTTCGAAGGTTAAGCCTAATGATGAGTAACCCTGCAACGTGCTCCAAATTTATTAGACATTGTATTAAATGATAATTTACTATTCTCTCATCAAACCCTTACAACTATTCTGTTATAATTTTATGTTTCTAGATAAGGCAACGCTTAAAACAATTAGCAGTAGTCTGTCTAACTATCTCAGCTCGGCTCGTCCCTCAACATTAATGGACATATTCGTTAGGAAAGCCACTTCGGCTTTCCTAGCAAATAGGACATTAATTACCCTTTGATCTTCTCTTTCAGACACTGGTAGTGTTTTGCCATCAACACATGTCTTTAAGGGAGGACCAATATCCTCAGCCTCGTCAGTATATTCCTGAGCGCTGGCTAGTTGACAGAGACGATCCTCTTTATCATGGAAATGCACATCCTTTAGCCTCTCCACACTTTGGTTACGGAGCTCGGGGCTGTGTGGGTAAGATAACGCGTTATCACTTTCTTCTAATAAGTACTGTAATTGTAACATCTATTGTAATAATGGACCTCGTCAAGTAATTTAACTGTTCAACAATAGCGCACAAACATTCCATTTTTTTTGTAGAAATTAAGAAGTTTTTGCATTTACTGCAGAAGTTTACCTCTAGTTATGGAATAGACATTATTGGTAATGATATACAAAGTATATATATACGTTTTTTTTTTCAGGTCAAAAAGTAGCTGATATGGAAATGGAAATACTTCTGAACCGAATCATAGAAAACTTTAGCATAGAGTGGCGCGGAGGGCGAATGCAGGTGTACCAAAGTAGTACCAACCACAACATAGGGCCATACAATTTTGTTTTTAATGATCTTTGATTTAATGCATACTATTAATGTAGAGAGGGCTTACCCGTTGTCCTAGGTGACCGATAACGCGTGATAATGCATGTAGACATAGGCCACAAACACGTACCTACAGCGACTGCTTGATATTTTCGCGTCGCGTCGCTTAACATTGTCGCGTTTGCAGCTCATCTAGGACAAAGGATAATGGAAATATTTAATATAACTGCTCGATAAGGTGTTAGTTATCCTGATCAGTTCCTTTTTCTTAAGTATCTGTCCTAAAGAACTTACCTAAGAAAGGTGAAACTACACTAGCTGTAAACCTAACAAAACAATTCAAGTTAGTTTCTAGCTAAAGAACCGTGACTGACTCCACTGCAACCCAGTTGCCATTTATGTCTTTTCAGTAAAAAAACATTACATGGCCTTTGTTTGCAATCTCTTTCAATTTAGCTTCCTATTTATATTTGAGGGTGTCGGGGATGGATAGGAGGAAATGGTATTATTATTTTGTTTGTCCATTAAAGGTATACAACTCATTAGCTTGTTGCAGATGCCTATGGGTAGCGTTCACTTAACATCAAGTGATCTGGCTGCTCGTTTGTCACCTTCTTACATAAAAAAATTCTTCTACTTCACCAGTTAAGTCAGGATATTCGGAAAATGAGAATCAGGACAACATGTTTGTCTTATTGAAACGATCTTTACTATCGCGCTGTTGACTAGAAGAAAAATTAATTCATTACAAAATTATATCGTCAACTATTTATTGCAAATTAAAACTTAAAAACAAAATATAAAAACACAAAAAATTTAACACGGGTACTTGCCAATAAGGCATGAAAGAAGTCGGTTATTTGATTCGTATTTTTAAATACAAATTTATTTACTTTTTACACTTTTATTTTTCTCCTTTTTAAATAATTAATTTTTAAGCTGCTTTCTTCCGAACATAATCAGTAATATCAATAATTTTAGGATAAAATAACAAAAATTATGTATACATATATGGAAATTACTTATTGCAATAAGTGATTTTCCTTCTTCCTTTTACCATAGGGGGAGAAACGATTTTTGTAATGAAGCGATGGAAAATTTTAAAACGAGTATAATATCATTCGCATTAAATTCTAATATGTAGTAGAAAGTACGTGCTTGTAAGTAGAATGTAAGTGCTTAACTAAAAAAATTGTTTTAAAAGTTATGATGTATGAATTTAGGCTATGAGTATGATGACCCGGTGATGGGTATGATGATGACCATTTTATTGCTAATTGTCGAGTGAAATAGTCAAACGCTCTCGTCGCCATTTTTGTTAAAATAAAATTCATTTTGTACTGATATAATTATCGCAGTTAATTCCACTTCATAGATTATCACTTTAATGCTAACGTTTCTGGTTGTTCTCGTCTTGCGGGCGGTGCACACTTGCACAAGATCATTCATCAGCAACTTGCCCTTAAATATGCCTTTGTAGATACTGAGGTACCATATTACCAATTCTGGAAAATAGACATATCACGCTCTACTGGGCCCGATCTATTATCATGGACAGGACCACTGTCGCTAATAAGCCTAACATCGTGATAATAAACCGATCTGGAGAGTCGTGTAATGTTTTTTTTTTGGGTGGCACTATGCCGTCTTCTCTTTCCCCTAACATATCAGGTCAGGGACGTTAGGTGCGGGTGATTTTTTATTTTTCTTTATTAAAATCGTTTCTTTAAAAATTACAATTTTCTTATTAGTTAACATTTTCCAATTTTAACATTCAAAATTACAATAAAACTTACTCTATATCACAATATTACACTAATCTAATATCACATTTTTCATTACTACTATACAATCTTTTAAACTCTAGTTCTAGCTATCACCTTTTCGGCCAAGGATTTGCAGTAGGTTATAAAAACTTCTCTTTTTTCTTTATTTCTTATTAGTTCTTTTAAATTGTCTTTACTAATTTTCTCCTTTAATTTAATTTGAGTTTCTACTCTTCGTGCTTCAAAAACTAGACAATCTGTCAAAATGTGTAGCACGGATTCACCCCGTGCTGGATCACACACGCATGAGGGTCCTCCTTACACCGAAAACGGTGTAGGTATTCGGAGAACCCCCCGTGCCCCGTAAAGACCTGAACCAGTACGGGTTCCAACTCGATGCTGCGAAGTGCAGGATGGGCGCTCGTTGCACTGGGGCAGAAGAGCCTTGTTGTGGAGACCGTGTCCCCTTCCATATTTCGTCTGTTCCATTTGGCAAGCGTATCCAGACGAATCTGTCGCTTGACAAATGAAACAGGGCATCTTTCATAATTCGCCCTGGTCTTACTTCAGATCTGAGTGGTTGAGTTTATTACGAGCACCCCACTTCCGAACATGTTCGAGAACCCCATTGGCCTCTCTTTCGATGTCCGCGGCGCCCTCCCCCGAGAACATCAGCACCACATCGTCCGCAAACGCTTGTCAGCGCACGCGCATCTACTCCTACTCCACCAGAAGCGGATTCAGCAGCAGGTTCCAGAGCGTAAGACCCCCAATGGAGCCCTGCACGCACCCTTTAGTGGTTACGCAGGTCCATTCGGTTCCCGCATACCTGAGGTACACTTTTCGATCGCTTAAATAGTGATCGAATAGGCCTCAGGTTTACGGGGCACCGAGTTTCGGCTAGACGGCACCTGACCACCGGCCACCACGCGTTATCGAAGGCTCTCTCTATGTCCAATGATATCAACACAACGAGCCTCCGTCTCTCGACTTCGGTTCGAATGTGCTGAACCATCTCATAGAGGGAGTCTTTGGTACCGCGTTGCGGTAGAAAGCCGTATTGGCGCCGGCTGATCTTCAGTGCCGTGTGCCAGCGGACCCTTGCCTTTGCCTTTGCCTTACCAACATTTTATCTTGCCCATAAAGGGCAAGAAGCCAATGGTTCTAAATGCTTTGGGGTGGGTGTAGTCCTCCTTATTGGGTTTCCTAAGCACTAGAACCGCTGCCTCCTTCCACATCCTGGGGAAGCACGTCAAAGCCAGGCAACGGTTTTCAATGGACAGGAACACCGCTGGATCCAGGTCAATGGCCGCAAGGCAGATATTCGCCGTAAGTCCGTCAAGGCCAGGAGCCTTTTTCGGGCTGAAACTAGACGCTGACCACATGAGCTCATGCAAGGTGATGGGGGGGGGGTCGCATGTATCATCATGCGACCCCACATTAACTTTTTCCGCTAATTTTCTCATATCTGTGTGGTCAGCGTCATCGTCTTCAGCCCGATCCCGAAGAAAGAACGTCTCTGCCAAGATCCTGGCCGATTCCGCCCCGCTCTGGACTTTACCGTCCCGAGCGAGGGATTCATCTTCTTGTCTTGTGGCTGTGCGGCTTATCACCCTGTAAATCCCATCCCGGATGGTTTCCCTCTCCAGACGGCCGCAGAACTTTTTCCAATTCTGGGTCTGAGCCCTCCTTACCTCGGCTTTGTAGGTTTCCCTGGCGCGGGTATACTGCTGCACGACCCAATCTCTACGATACGGCGCCGCGCAGGCTACCCGTCTCTTCAGCCTCAAAACTAATGTTTTGAGGCGAGAGGGCTTTTCGGACCACCAGGGCAATCCTGTCCTACCCCTCCTCGGTATCCAGGGCATGGTCTCATTACAGGCTTCCACCACGGTTGCCATATACTTTTGCACTCTTCTTTCTAACTCTGGCCTTTCTGTAATGTTTGCTATCTCTTCAGGTGTTATTCTCCCTTCTCTCCAATTTGAGGCGAGTTTCTTACGAAACTCGCCCCAATTTGCTTTTTTTGTGTTGTATTTCCGGGTGGAGCGACAAATGTCCGTGCTCTGGGACCTTTGGAGTTGTATATCGAACAGAATCGCCCTGTGATCCGAACTGGATATATTGTCCGCGAAGCGCCAGTTCACCACATTCCCGAGCATTGTGGCCATGCAGATAGTGATATCCACGCAACTGGTGTAACGTACATTGCCGCGGATATTGTCGAAGGTGTGCTCAGACCCACAGTTCAGGACATGCAGACCCAGCTAGTCCAACTTAGCGGACGCTTCCTCCCCCCTCTGATCCGTGGTTGAGCTTCCCCACCATAAAGACCACGTATTCAGGTCGCCGCCAAATATCACGCTGGCAGTACCCAATCTCTCCACGACACAACCAATCAAGTCCAGGTACGGTTCGATGGGCTTGGTCGGCTCCAGGTAGACGGACACCAAGCCTACCTCCCACGCCACGGTCCTCACAACCGCACCAGTGTTGCAAGTCGTGAGGTCCGGGCGATGGCTGATATTCAAAGTATCGTCGAATAGTACAATGGCCGCCTTGACCACCGCCTCTGCGGATCTATTGGCGACATATTGTACTACCCTTGTCCCTGAATGCTTCCGCATCTCCCCGATTCTGCCTATATACGGCTCCTGGACCAAGGCGAACGAGAGTTTCCTCCTGTTCGCCTCTGTGATTAGCTCTGCCGAGGAGAGCTCGGATCTCTACAAATTTGCCTGCATAGCATGATAACAGCTCTGCCCTGTACGAAGAGCGTAAGAGTCGTCGCTGAATGCGCCGACTGCCCAGTGCGTTCCATAAGGCGAAATTGAAGAAACTATGGTCTCTCCTGTCGGATTTCGCCTTATGGAAGTTTCGACAGGACGGCGGTTGCCCCAGCTTGCCATTTGGTGCAATCGGACCTGAGATGCGGGCCCCCGTAGAGGCTGCACACCTCCGTCGACTTTGTGCACAGCCTCTTCGTATGCCTGTAACCCAGGCACCGTGAGCATTGGACTGGAGGAGATTGATCGACCACCTGGACCTTCTGTATGTCCACATGCACCGCCTCCGCCTCCGTCATTCGCTGTCAAATTTTGGGGGATACCCGCAAAACCACTTGGGATCTTAGCGGGTTCCTGGCCCTCTTCCTATACCTCACCTCCATCCTAAGTTCCTCCTTCGAGTGTTGCTCAGGAGAGCCTTATTTTAGTTTTTCAACGCCTTTACCACTTCTTCGTCCTGGATGAAGGTAAGCACATTCAATAGCCTAATTTGTAGGGTCTTTATTCTTAATATCCTCCACTTGCAAACCGCCGCCTACACTTCGCAGCCTGTCCTTTATCCTATTCAGCTCACCCTCCGTGCTACACCCTACGATAACCTTCCTATCCTTGGCCTTCCTAACGCTATCTACCCTGATACCCTCATCCTTTGCCTTAATTACTTTCCTGATCTTACTCAAAACTTGTTCCCCGGTGCCACGCTCGTCCTCCGACCTTCGTCGTCGACCGACGGGTGCCCGGGCCTTCCTGGCTAAGAGGGCCTTCGGTTACCTCCATCACAGCACTTCCTTGTGAGGGCACCACACGCCTGCGCACCACCTTGGAGGTCTTTTTGGGGGATGTCTGGGTCGTGCTGTCCGTCCCTGACTTCCACGCTCCTACGGACGCTCAGGACCTGGGCCTCCTTATCCACAACTGTTCAAAAAACAATGTTCAAGTAAAGCCGGGTGGTTTGCCGACCATTTGCGTAAGTTCATGCCGCCGCCTTGCAATAACTTAATAAGCGACGTTTAAAGTTGCTGAGCGCCTTCTATGGTGTTATGGCCACTAATTAAGTCGCCACATAAAATTCGTTTTGTAAGACGAGCGCAGCTTCCGGATATTTGTGCCCATCATCTAAGGCTAACTGTTGAAGGGTTCTGATAGCAAGCCACGGTACACATTTCATCCCGTATGTCACAGTGCAAAGTTGAAAATGTCTTAAGTTTTCCGAGGTCGAATTACGCCAAAGGATTTTTTGCAAATTTTGCTGTTCCTTTGCAATCCATATACAGCGGTACATTTTTTTTATGTCCGCAGTGTAGGCATATTTATAAGACCGCCACTTTAAGATAAGAGCCTGTATGTCCTTTTGTAGGTTGGGGCCCTTTTCTTGTAACTGATTGAGACTAAAGCCACTAGTAGTTTTCTGGGAAGCGTTAAACACAACTCTTAGTTTCGTTGTTGAGGATTGTTCACGCAATACTCCGTGATGAGGTAAATAGCACTCCGGGATATTGGGTTCTGTTGTTTGCGATGGTGTCATGTGTTGCAAGTCTGTGTACTCCTTTACGAAGTCTCGATACATATCCGCAAGTTTTGCGTTTCTCTGGAGTTGTTTTTCAAGATTTAAAAACTGCGAAACAGTAATTGATCGTGAATTACCCATTTTTCCTTCAAAGTTCGGAAGAAATGGCATTTTCACAATGTATTTTCCACACGGAGCTCGTTGTACTGTTTTCGAATAATATTCCTCACAGAAGTTGTCCTTAGACATGTCATTGTGGCCTTGAGTAATATCTTCGTTTTCCCAGAACCTCGTTAAGTTACTCATATCAACTAAAACCGCGTGACAATTGAAAGTTTTCATTTTTCCACACAGTATCCAGCCTAAGTGCGTCTGTTGTGCTATAGGGGATTGTTGGCTTCATTTCAAAACTCCGTCAAGGATAACTTCCGAATAAACTTCAGCTCCGAGCAGTAGAACTACAGCGCGTGACTTGTTGCACTCAGGATCAGCCAGCTTCAAATTTTCCAAATGCAGGTACCGCTTGCAGACTTTATTTGAAGTTGCACAGTCGTCAATAATACTTCCATCTCGTTAGTAGTCAAGTGGTTCAAACTTGGTGGAGATAACGTTGATGCTTGTTGATAATTATTCTTGTCCCCGTTTAATTTACAGGTAATGATTTCTTTGCGAAATTGTGCAACAAAGTGTGATGGTTCATATTGCATTCTTTGCACATTTTCGTTGACGTACATTCTGCATTACCGTGACTATAAAGACAGTTTTTGCATACTTGCAGTTTCGCAATAATTTTATTCCGCTGTACTGTATTCATGTCGATGAACTTTGGACATTTCATCAACACGTGTCTTCCTTCGCAATGAGGACATTTACCGAACTGACTAAATGTTGTATGATAAGTTTTCGTGTAGGATGTCCTAGGTTTATAACTAAGTTTTTTTGCAGGAACATGTTTGTTAAAATTCGCCAATGCTTGTTTTTGTCCAGTTACTTGCGTTTTGGTTTCCAATGCCATAAACTTATTTTCTAGAAATCCTAAAAACTCCTTCAGACCCGTAACTTCTCTATTAACATTCAAGTTCATCGTGAATTCGTCGTAAGTATCGCCATCCAGCTTTTGCCCCATTAGGTATACAATAATTGGCCCCCAAGTAGTCGTATCGATTCCATTATTTTCCAACCCGTTGAGACATTCATTGGTGACGTCATGCAACCTCTTAAGATTGTAAGCATCAGGCTTTTGGATGACAGGTAGCTGGTGCATAGTGCACATACAGGAGAGAAATAGTCGTCGGCGGTTATAGTATCTTTGTTGCAATATCTCCTAACAGGAATTGTAATTGCTTGCGCTAATACGCAAATGCTGTACTAATTTTTCCGCTTTGCTCTTAAGTTTTCCCTTTAAGTGTTGCATCTTTTGAGCGTTGCTCAGGTTTGGGTTTCTATGGATTGTTTCTATGAAAATATCCTTGAAGGATATCCATTGGTTGTATTGTTCTGAAAATTCTGGGATAGCAACTTTTGGCGTTGAAAGTTCTTGATGACTAAAGGAATAAATTTCTTCGTTAAGCTGTCTTTTCATTTCATCGTATTTTGCTTTTATATTAGTAAACATCTCTTCATAATTTTCATTTGACCCTTTAAGCAAGGCATCCAGTGAGTGGTGTCTATTGTTTCCCATCTTGTTTTTAAAATCGACAAATGGTCTTCTATCTCCCATTTGCTGACCAAAACTTCCAAGTTGATTTTTTTTAAACTTCGTCCTATCGCTTTAAAATTGCATTCTTGCTTTAAAAGTAGGGATTTTAAATGTTCATTGGCACTTGGCTCCATTATACCACTTAAATCAGAGTTAGCTAACTTTCGGCGTAATTGAAGCAGTAGGGCATCTATATCTTGCTTAGTGTTCAGATAGAGCTGGTTAGTTTTCCCAAAAACATCGTCGGTGAAATACTTCAGGTTCTTGTCATCGACGATTCTGACGAGAGACATATGTCTTTGTTCGAAGTCTTTCCATTGCCGATCCAGTGACTGAAGCCGCGAAGTTAAATAGTCATCAGTTTTCCTGGACTTACTGTCTTTAGCATAGTTAGAACACAGTTGTTTGATGTTCTTGAAGCATTCTTCTTGCTCATTTAGTAAGTCCATTTCGTTATGTTATATAGATGTAGTAAAAATAATCAAGTAGTTAAAAAAAAAGTTAAATAATGCAGTTACCCTCTAACACTCTGGCACGTGGTTGATGTTCCCAGAAAGCGTAGCGTAGAGCAGCGTTGGTTCACGACCCGAAGACGACAGAGTTTCCGTAGTCTTCTTTAAGTGTCAAATGCCGAATTCCGTAACCAAAAGTTTAGTTGTCACAAAACTCGCCCATAATGACAATAGTCGGGTCTAGATATTTAGTTTCCCACACTCACAAACGATATGTGCGCCTTCTCAATTCAACTGGTGAGACCCGCTTGTGGGAGGCCAGTTGAGTCGATTCGCTACCGTTATAGAACACGAGTCACAAAATTACCTTTTGTAGGATCGAAGGACCATATATACAGGCCAGTTAGCCTGTACGAATGTTGTGTTGTGTAATTGATATAAGTTCAAAGTTCTGGAGCACATAAAACACAGTTTTCACTATAAAAACGTGTATTAATTTATGCAATTACAAGGTTGAGTTTCAAATCTTGTCTTGAGTAGTGTACTGTGTCACAGTATATTACGTACTGTCTAATTATAAAGTAAAAATTATTTATTATGAAAAACGGCGCGTAGCACGCTTACGTTGCAGATTGCGCAAGTTAACGGGCATGTGTGGTGAAACCATACAACATTATTATTGTAACCAACGACTTAATTATACTACCAAGTTATTGCCTTCTAACCATAAAATAACAATTAAGAGCCTATCTCAACCATAGCTCTTGCTCGACAATTTCCTTTACAACTCCGGTTTATTGAATGAAGGATGTAATTGAATTTATTGTAAAAATAAATAAAAATAATATAAAAGTATAAAATAACAACTTAGATACCAAGTAGGTTTCAGTTATTTTATACTGTCTAATATTCAGGGGAAATCTTTGAAATATTTCCTGTCCTCTAGCAAGGAAAGGCAAAATTATATGAGATTATACCAACTAAAAAAAAACTGTAAATCCATGTTAGATTACCGTTAGATTAAATAACGTCTCAGGCTTGACCGATTTTGACGTGTCAGATGATTTTTTTTTTTAAATTCACTATTACTTATTGTTCCGACGGCGCCCCACTAGGTAGGGATGGGTGCTCTACCTATCGCTGCCTGAAACAGCTCCCAGTTTTTTGACCGGTGCTTCGATTGAAAGGAGGGCCTCATCAATATGAGGCCCTCCTTTACAGGTACAATTACCTCGCGGCACGCTACTCGATCCCAGTCCATAGACCCGCAGGAAGAACGACGTGACCGCTGCTTTGGACCACGAAGTGGGAAGGGATCGAGACCCAAGGCAAATACCTTTCGCAAGAATAATTCTGTCGTGATCCATCAATTTTCCGGTCCATTTTTTTTTTGTGAAATACATTTAATTAATCAAAGTATACACCGTTGTTATCTATGTACTTTTGCCATCTCAAAGGTAGTTCATTGATCCCTTTACTAAAAAAACATGGGGGCGAGAATCAATAAACCCTTTAAAGGCGGTTTGGACTGCCGCATCGGAGTTGAATTTTTTTCCTTGTAAGAAGTTGTCCAAATTCCGGAAAAAAATGGT
>DWLR01002475.1:0-15395 GCA_018246295.1 Papilio alexanor hazarajatica | reverse complement strand
TTCTCCAAAACCGGTGGTCCTGGTACCCCCCTGGGGTAAACTCTCTTTAAATCCCACTGACATGCTGCTATAAAGGGTAGGGGGGGATCGGCCTCCGGCACCTCACTCATTAGACGAAACGCGGAATTACTTCCACTTCACGCCTGTTTTCTGTGAGGAAACGATCCGATCCCAGCATAGTATAACTTAGCTATAAGTTTATTTATATAATCTAGGAACATGACTTAATATGTTTTTCTTTTATCTTTAAATGATATAGATTGTAGATATAGTCAAAATCTACAACCTTTAAGTTTTATTACTGCATATGGGGACTGATAATATGTAGGTACGACTTGTGGCAAGTGATTAGGTTGTGAAAATATTTTAGTAGAAAAATTTACTACTGGTCTCTTCTCTAAACACAAAAAGCATGGAAAAAATTGTTTGCTGAGATTAAAAATCTACTATAATCAAGGCGTTTTCGTTTCCATATTAGAGTTAACTAATTTCTGAAAGCTATTTTTAATTGCATTCTACTTTACTGTTTTAACGCGCCACGTTGTATGATCGTATATTATAGGTCAACTGTTGAATATTGAAAAATGATTTCTTGCTAACACACTAAGTAATTCTTGTCTTATAAATACCATTTATATAAGTTTGTTTAAATATGAATAGCTACAAAAGGGTATGCAGTAGCTTTATAATGTATTTATTACATTAAGCTCATAGTCTGTTTGTACACAGGGTGTGCCCTCTGCGGCGTGCCGGTAAAACTCTGCCGCTGTCAGGTGTTTGTTTCGAACATTATCCGGGGACTGGCTGCGTTACTTGCGTTTGTATAACTTATTTACTTCAACTACTGGTCTCATTCACTATTTGACTTTAGCAACTATTAAATTGGTTTTATTTAATATATTAATTTAATTTTAAATGTTGGAAAACTTACACTAAAAATGATAAACCGCGATGAATTTGTAGCATAGAAGTGAAAAAAACCAATTAGTGGGACTTGGGTTCAATGTCTAAGATTAATTTTGTCACAAAAGTAAATTTTAGTTAATTGGTTCCCAATATTAATTTGTGAGTGTATAACGTCCCCTCTCACATTCTCTTACGTACGTCGAATTTCGGTACACCCCTATATAGTATTCCGTCTGGGACTTTCGGCATTGTTTTATTAATATCAGTTAATATGTAATCTGTTAGACAAATGAAAAATAATTATTTAAGATTCACACAAACACCTGTAATATTCATCAAGTGTAAACGTTTAAAAAACTTACTGCTGCAAAATCTAGTTAATGCTGGATTTTCTTGTTCTTTTGTTTCTTAAAATACGAGTACCTTTGTTCGTTGTAAATAAACCATACTTTAATTTGTACAAAAGTATTTTACGTAAAAGAAATTCCTTTCTTTAAACGTTGTTTTAAAACGGTTCAAAGCATTATTAAAAACCTTATAAAATTCTATTTGCAGTAAAGCATTTAAAGCTAGTAATTACCTTTTATTATTCGAATAATTAAATATTTTTAAAATACAAACAAACTAAAGAACTTGAGAGGTGAAGAACATTAAGAGAGAAAGGAATTTAAAAACAGATTACTGTACAAGTGTAGGCACTATTACCAACATTCTAAAGCCAGTTTACACTGAATTAAGGGAAAGCGGGTTTTCCCGTTCGGTCTTAGACCGCCGCTTATTTGCGGTTATTCTCTTTGACCGTCGTTAAGTTCCTTTGGACAGCTTTCACGAGTTTGAGTGGCCAATTTAGCGAACAAAATCTGAACGATCGGAATTTTTGTTCTAATTAATAACTCGAAGTCTCAACGAGGGCTTTTGGTTATTAAATAAAGCGGAATAACGAACCGCCGGGATGTTCATCTAATTAAAATTAAGGATCAAATTGCTTTGTGTTGTATTGATAGTTTGCTAAAATTAAGTTTAGCTTGTTTAAATATTACGTATGTTGGATTTAACAGTTGATTAAGAAAATTTCTAAATGTATAAGTGGATAGGAATTCCGCGTAGCAATCAAAAGTTGGGGCGAGTTTTCCCGGGGAGGATTTCGCGCGGAATTCTTGAAGTGACAGTTTGATTAACCGAGCGGCGCACACGCCACCGACATCGGATTTCTTAGCGCTTTGTCGACGTCACCTGCATCGAATCTTCACATTTATTTTATTTCTATCAGGTGACCAGTTCATATATAGTAATTGTATATTATTCTAAATATGAACGGTCGGAATGGTAAACTGTATAATAAAATTTTTTGTAAGTCCATAATCGCAAACTTAATAAGTTACCTGTGCACTTAATAAATTTACGCTACAGATCTATTTTAAACATGGTGATCAACTTCGTCACATTGTACTGGCTGATACAGCAATTTATTTGACTTAATTAAAGGTAAATGGGTTTAATTTAACATTTTTTTATCATCTATTAATATAGTTTTATTAAAAGAATAAGACATGTAAAATAAATAGCAATTGAAAATCTATCACAGAAATTACACGGTAGAAAGACTGCACCGCAAGATAAGTAATTAAACGAAAGTAGCGGCTCCTCTTGCAAATTGTCTGCGATTCATTTACTTTGTTTCTTTTTCACTAAACTCACTTCGACGTCTTTCCGGGGTGAGTCGAATCGAGTAAAAGAAACTCATCGCGTTATGGAGTACTTACAGCTACAAATGAATCGCTTAATTCCGGACCGTCCAAAAAGTGTTTTTATGTTAACTGAGAGTCCGCAAGTTCGTCCAATAGGCTGTTATCGTTCGCTTTAGGGAGGGAAATTTAAATTAAATATTTGAGAGCGTTAATTTTGTCTCCTCATCGGGGAGCGACGCATTCTTTGTGAAGTAATTAAACGGAGTGGAAGGGTTCCAGGCGGTAGTTTGTTTGTTCCTCTGAAATTGCGTTTCCTATGAAGTGAATTTCTCCCACTTGTCACTGGCTGTGTCATTCTATCTTCTGTTTGTTTACGTTGGGGAGGAGCTGAAAGACCGAGATAGCTCCGTCTGGGGTGAAACAATTGAAGTTCTACGATCCATGACAAATTAAAGAAATACTCGACGTGTTTTAGTCTTATAATTTTTAAAGTGTGGTGTCACAATTGGAGACTGTTAATGTTGATCAGAAACTATATTTATAGTAATTAGATCACAATTGGTAAAATTAATAGATTGTGAATTATTGCTTAATCATATTTACAAATGAACCCATATTTTATATAACTTCCAAAGAATTCAACATATTACGTGGCAACAGATACCTGCTGTAATTTTAATATTGACCTCTTTTCATATCATACAAATTTATAAACACAGCAAAAGGTAATTAAAATCTACCAACTACCAAATGAAAGTAAATTCTTACTTAATATGATGTATTAAAGAGTATTTTAAAACTCACAGCTTAAATACAGAAGTACGTATACGGATGCAGCGGTGTCCAATCAGACGAGTGTTTACATCGGAACTGCCAATAACAGAATGCAAATACCTAGCGCACAACACGACCGCGCCGGCCCGGGCGGCGTTCGCAAAACTTTTACACATATTGCGCTAAAACCAAAACAGACGGGGCCAATTCTCCGAACTAGAACAGTTAATTAAAAATTTAATCAAACGAGAACCAGTATCGGAGAGGTGACAGGGTGGTTTATCTACAAGGATTTTAAATATTCAGACAGTAAATTATTGATTGGGCGCAGCTTACCTAATAATAAAATACAAGAGGTCATTTGACCTCATTACAAATAATTAAAATATTTGCCAAAAATAAACAAAGACGATATTTTCTAAAACAGGTTCAGAGCCTGAACGAATGAACCCTCTTCTTGTATTTCTCTACTTGTATAATTTGTCTTATATATATGTACTCGTACATTTGTCTCGTTTATGTAAAGATATTTTTCGAAATAATTTGTATCGACATTAAATTTAAAAATGGCATGGTATAGTCATGGAAATATATGCCATGACCATGATAATAACTTTTTCACAACTTTGTGTTTATGTTTTTTTTTTTATTTATTTCAGAAACAGTCATACAATACAAAGCTATTAAAAATATTATTATTTATGTACATATGGACTTCGACTGCCTTTAATTTGTCATACTCATATCTAAATATAAATCTATTAGCAAAAAACGACAAAATAAAAATTTAAAATACTACAAACAATAAAAAACACAAAAGGAGCATTTCTGGTTTCTATTAAATTTTCGTCTTATATTGTTACCAAAAAGATCAATATTAGCAAAGTTTTTATAACATAAATCTCAGGTTGAGATTTGAATTCAAAACGGAGTGGCTACATGTAAATATTTATAATTGATCGAAGCACACGAATTTTAAGTAAGTAATCGGTAATGATTGCATAGCTATCTACAATATCAATGTACAATATCAGTATTATCAATAAAGTTGAGACGCGAGTAATTAACGCAAACGAGAATTAATTTCAATGTGTACACAAATATAGAACAAACTTTAAAATAGATTATTTAAGAATATAAGAGGAATGCCGTATTTATTAGCTAACCCTTTTAGATTTGTCCGAGATGAGCGATAAATGCAACGCGACGCGATACTATGCGATATAATGCCACCGATACATATTACGTGATAGATAGT
Source organism: Papilio alexanor hazarajatica (assembly GCA_018246295.1). Classification (NCBI taxonomy): domain Eukaryota; kingdom Metazoa; phylum Arthropoda; class Insecta; order Lepidoptera; family Papilionidae; genus Papilio; species Papilio alexanor. The sequence continues at coordinate 10,769 of DWLR01002475.1, read as the reverse complement.
GGAAGCAACTTAGGCTATGTAGCTAGAATGTTTTTGCGTCCTATCGATATGCTATGGATTGTTAAATATTGATCACTTGGTTAAAATATGATCTTTTTATTGAAGAGATAGGTTACGCACTATTACGTATAAATAAGGGGATATGATAAAAATGTAAATTGCGTTTCATTTTAATAAGTAAGCTGTATATATATGTAAGACACTAACAATTCTCAAGTATGATGATTATATGATTACAAATATGTCCAAGACAGTAGTTGAAATTCAATTTTAATAGCCCAGTATTTTTGAAACATGAGTATTTGACAGTTGTAGCAATGCAGTAGAATAGAAAGACAAATATAAAGGAAAAACATAGTAGATTTCCAATGGTAGAGTATATTTAGGGAGTGTAAGCATTCCGTCCGTACTGATTGCTGATAGTCAACAGGGCAGTAAACACGGCGCGCCGACTACAAACGAGCGACGGCCGCATTCTGATGCAAGGCACGCCGCGAAGATGATACGTGATAACACGAAAATCTCCCAATTGCTTACGTGCGCGATGTCGGCTCGGCGTCCCGGCTAACCGAGCATTGAATAACTCCTGGTTATAAATTAGACTCGAAGATCGCCTGATAAGTGAGTTCGCTACGTGGCTTTTTTGCCTTACGCAGGTGAGTAGACTTTATCGATGGGTAAATTGATTCATGCCCCGAATTTGTAATCGCCGTGTTCATCGCGGAGCATGTTTGCTTAAACTGTTAGAACGAACATTTTGTTAGATATTGAAATGCGGCAAAGAAGAAAAAGAAGGCCTGTAATTTTTCTTGTTTTATTATTTATATTATAATGTAAATTGTAAAAGATGAGTACGAGCAGTCTAATTTCAGTATTTTTTCCTTATATTTGCTATGGCGCTATTTCGTTAGACATTAAAAAGATTTTGAATGGTGACCTATAAACAAAATTTATCTCTCTCGCTCGTTATGGGCGACTGCGCGGCATTCACCCGTTGACAAGGCGTGGACGCCACGCGGTCAATACGAGCGCGGGCGCTGTCGGGTTGGTTTTATGGGCGATAATTTAAATTGTGTACTTACAGTGTACATGCAGCATGATCCGCTTGCTGACAGAAGGTGGTACTCCGTTTGCCGCTATGCACAGGTACGCGCCCATCTCCGATCGAGTCACCTTCGTCAGGTTGACCACTTCACCCTCCAGTGATATCACTAAACACAAACAAAACTTATATGTTACACAAAGCAGTCAAACAATTACAGACAGGAGGACATAATAAGTAATAGAAAGAGTAGAAGCCAGTAGTCAGAACTATCTATTATTTGCGTAAGACGTTTCCAACTTGTTTTTATACTAACAAATTGTTATTAGAACTTAGTTATTATATTCAGAAATAGATTCGGATAGAAGTTACTACTTATGAAGGATTCAACTCTACGGAGAATCCGAAGCTCAAGATTGATGAGATGTTTACCATTATCAATACTAGTGCTTGCTTTACATTCCGGCGAGAAGTGTTTGGAAACACTCTGTAAGGCCCAAAGTAGACGACGCTTCGATAAACAAGTAACATTAATGGTTCTTTGTCGAGTTGTTTTCGTGGCACCTTCCTGAAATGGCACCTAAGTACGTTTACAGCCATTATTCAAACAAGAAGATAAAAAGCTAGGGCAATATTTTCCAAGGAAACCGAAGGGAGTTTGATGGTTTAAAGTGTAGAGCTCTCGGTCGACCGAGGCGCGACGCTTCCTTGACAAACACGAACAGCACAATGCTTCCGTAGAGTTGTTTAGCCGTATTCAAAATATTTTCTTTAGAAGATTTCTTTAGGAGATTCTTATAATTATTCACATTGGTTTCGTCGCGACGATACATCAAATGTTAAATTAAAAAAAAAATCAATGTTGCTCATGTTCTCTCACTCACTCATGTTACTCATATGCATACTATATTAAATATAATTTCGCAACAATGCCCTTATTAAATTTACTAGAAATTTCTACAAATTTTTTTTTTTGAAAATATTCACCGTAAGTTATAATTTTTTTTAAGTGTTAAAACCACTTTATCTAAGATAACCGACAGCACAATTAATAGTTAGTTCAAATAAGTAATAGTTAATTATAAAAAAAAACACATAAAACAATAATCCTTACAATTTGCACCCCTATGAAACACCGTTAAAACATACGATTCTAATGATAACTAATATTTCAATTAGTCAACGTTAAGATCTTTTAGGCTTTAGGAAGTCACAATAGAACATACGCCATCGAGAAAAACATTTCTCTCCTACTGGATCTGTCGGAAAAAAATAAATCACACTACTCCATACATTTTTTTTAGTCGACTTCGTAGCGGGCTGTTGAATAAACTTGGCTTGTCGATGTGTCACAAGTCAAGTGACACTCAAACACCGTAGAGTCTAGAGGTTTGCTCAGGAAAGAAGTAAATCAATAAACGTTGATCAGGATAAAATCCGTGAAGCATTTTCAGTGGTTGTTAACATTATTATTAAAATTTCAAAATTATCATTAAAGTAATTTACTGAAAATTTTTATAGGAAAAAATATTTTTAAAATAATTATTAATTTTTTATAGAAATTTTAATACAAGATTGGTTAACGTATAGAATATATAAATTTTCTCTTTAATGACCTTTATAAATATAATTCCCTCGTTTATAAGACCCCTCTTTTGTGCCCTGAATAGCCTTGAGCATTCACAGTAATTTATGTAAAGGAAACTCAATAAGATGGGTGTAACGAATTCGAGGGAGCTCTGCGCTGTCATTGAAAAACTATATTCATCGCGTTGGACAACCCGCGAACTTTCCTCATTGGAATATTCCGTGAAGAAACATTGCCCCAAGTAATGGATAGCCTGTATTGTTTCCTGTTCAGATTTATGGAGGTAACTTGTAATGGATTCTTTAATTAGACTTCTTCACTCAAATTGATGATTGTTATTGACATTCAGATATTTAAAACTGCTCGACTTGATTTACATCGGTGAACAAGACGAACAATTATTAATCTATACTTATATAACATAGAAACAAAAAGATTTTGTTTTTCCAAATGTACTCAAAACCTAATAAATCTATTTTAAAATCGAATAACCTAGGTAATGTTATTTTTTGTTCGACAAGCAAGAGGTAATAATTTACGCAGGTATGTATGTATGCATATGTCCGTTCCATTATGACACATGTAGCATAAACGGATTCTACTAGTTTATATCTATCCATTCATCCAAAAGAGTGATAAAGCAAAGCAAGTAGAATAGATTGCAGTTTGTAAGGTATGTCCTAGATGAAATTATAGCGACTATTCAAGAATGGCGCTATTAAAACTACCCATAATGCCTATACATAACGCTTGCCTAGTCGTTTATGTTACGTGTACGTGGACGTGGAAAGAAGCAAGGTGTTATGCTAGGGCCTCGCTAAATGGTGATCTGAAATCTTGGCGTACACTTCAGGGTTATAGACAAAGTCCCTATTTAATATCAAAATTTTGAACAGTGTTATGACTGTGTAAAATTTTAACTGCAATCTTTATTTATCTAAGTGTATTTATTAATTTAAAACGTCATTGCATACAAGTACAAATGGTGGACAAAACACCAAAACCAATAATGTATATTATAAATAATGGACCTGTAGGCATTCTCTACCAGTCGACCAGTAAGAGAAGGCAAAGAGGTGCATTAAATGAAGAGGAAAATAAATATAAAAAACTAAATATGTACAAACATACAAATAAGATATAAAAATATAATTAGATAAATACATACGTAAAAAGATAGTGTATGAATACATCAACAAAACAAAAGTAAATTTTGTTGCCTGATCTAGAAACGGATTTATGTAGTTGTGAATTCCCAAAGAATGTAGCTGTATTGATACAATATTAATGTGTTTAATTATGCTAAGAGTATATGACTGCGCCGAGTCTAGGATAGGTAATGAATAACTAGTTTCTAATCTTAACGGATTGTATAGAAGTGCTCTGAACGCTGTGAAAGTCATTACCGGTGGTAGTTTGTTAGCTTAATGAATTGACTGATGGCATGAGAAGGTCTGAACACTGGTGGGGTTAAGTAGGATCTGCCGATTAATCAACCTGTCAGTGCTGTTTCCAATTGCTATTCGACACGAATTCTCAATACAACGGCTTGTATAATCACCGGAGTAAATATATGAGTACGAACAAATCGTTTCCGTGAAACAAAACTCACCTAACTGTTATACATAAAATTACTGAAGAGAACCAGTTTTATCTAAAAACATAAGATGATAATGTGTTTCATATGATACCACGATATCTCGGAATTTATTAATGGTTTCGATTGTTCAGGTTATAGATTATTTGAATGCCAATTATATATGTATACATAGGCGTTTATTAATTTTAACATAAAATATTAGTTTTCTACAAAATGTGTTGAATAATCGAACATTCCACGTAACAGCCTCTAAAAGTTTTAAAATAGAAAAAAATGCGTAAGCTACCAGAAAAGCGCGGATAAGAAATATCTCAATTCTGGTGACTATCCAACTCATATTAATTAGTTCGTAGGCTTTTATTAAAATAGATAAAATGGAAATCATGAATGTAATAGAGACTGGGGCGATTGATGGTTTCGATGGTGAAGGTTGCTTCCTCGAGTCTTTGTTCCCCTTTATTTGGCGAGTAGAGATGAGTAGATAAGTAATTATTCCCGGACTGTCTACAGAGTGTAATCCCAAAGGATTAGAAAGGGCGGTCTGAATGGTAATAGGAGCTCCTCGAGGTGCTGCGGTCTGATTTACTGCTAAGATTCAATAGTGAATATTTTAAGCTGTGATTTACTTGACGTACATTTTTAAAGGCTTTAACGTTTTTTTTTGCACGTTGTAAAATGAATGCTAAAATGTTGGATTAAGCATTTTTTGAACTACAAATCAACTCTCATAAACGTATAAAACAGCTGGGGTAGAAAGTAATAAGTTTGAAACTCAGTATCAATATAATTAGAATATAAATGAAATGAAAATAAAAAGACAAAAGTCCGAATACCATTCACATTATCTAAATTGTTAGCATTCCATCACAGTAACATGACTTTGTATGAGTACCTCGCACAACTGTCGCGTGGGATGATCCGTGTTGAATAATATTTCCGATACGACTTAGGATTCAAGTTAAAACCGTAGTCATTAATAAGAAGCCTCTAAGCTAGTGTTATGGATGTTTGGTATCATTCATACTAAAAAAAAAAATCTCGAATATTACACTTTGAGTGTTAAAAAACAGTCGTTATTCCGCTTAATATGACCCTAATATTTTACAAAGTTTACAAGTGTGAAGATTTTTTGTGCATCAATTATGCACAAAAAGTTACATATAAGAAAATAAAAGCGTTTAAAGAAAAATTGAAAAAGAGAATTGATTTATTTATACTTCCATTTAAAATTTGTTAGACCTACCGAAATAAATTGTGGAGGTTTGAGATTTTAGAAGTTATTCAACAGTTGCAAACTTTTTCTATAATGCAGGTCGTTTAGTTTTCTCGTATAACACAATAAACATATTGTATGGCTATATTATTGTCCCATATGATATTTAACAGCCGTGTGAAAAGGGATAAGAGGTCTGTATTTTTTTTGCTCCTATGAAATTAAGTCACGAGAACTTTCAATACACCCAAAAATTTCATTATATATAAAGTGTAAATTTTTTAACTTTATTAGTTGAATCCATTACTGTTCATTTATTATTTATAGAAAACTTAATTAAATGAAAAGTATTTTCACAATAAAGCTGAGAGGTAAGTTTCAGTCATAATATTTTCGTGCATAACGTGGATTTCCTGATGGTTAATAAAGTTGAAATTATTGTTAAGTTTAAATATGTATGCTTTAGTAAATGTGTAATATTCTTCAAGTTCAGAGCTTATTAACAGTAAGTTATTTTTAACATCATTATTTGAAACGTTTTAAATATTTTTATATATTTGTACAGGTAAGATGTCGACGTTTGGAAAAGTTTTTTAGATATTATGTAAATTTCATTTAATAAATCAGTGTCAAAACAAAATCCTTTTTAATGTTTGAATCAGTAATTGTTTGGTGAAAGAAGATTAAAATTTTGGTCGTTTGTTAGGGTAAGACAAAATTCAATTATAAATAATTTATTCTCACCTTTTGTTTTTCCATGCGGGCCGCTCCTCGAGATAATGTCACCGCCATCCTCTCTGCGCCACAGGATCTTCGGCGGGGGGTAGCCCCGCGCCTTGCACACGAGTTTTGCGGAACCTCCTTCCGGCACCATCATGTCCCCAGAAGTCTCCTCATATATTATATCTGGTGGTATAACCACCTCCAAAAATGCCGTCTAAAAATAATACAAGATTTGTTACGTTTTTAAATAAAAACTCCATCATATTTTATTTCAAATTTTTGTCGATATACATACATATTAATTTAAATATCAAATAATGAGTACGTTTGTGTATGACGTTTAAGTAATACCTGCATTTTCATCGGATCGGTATTCACTTGGCACATATATTGTCCCCTGTCCTCCCTCTTCACGCCTCTTATGTTGAGAGTCCACGTGTTGTAGTCGTTGTGAGTCACGCTCAGCCTCGCATTGTTAGTGATAACGTGTTCGTGTATCGCCAGGATGGCCTTTGTGTCCGCTTTGATCCATGCAACCTGTCTCACAGAGCACAACCAAACACCGTTCATTTACGTATAGTGCTAGTCGTCAACAAATTGTACGAGAGTTTATCTCTCAATAATCTCAGAAGGCGAGAACTAAGTAGTCATAAGGAATGTGAGAAAGACTGTAGTAATGAAGACTTTTAGATGGAACAAGTCTAATTACAAACAAATACTTCCCAAGAGGCAGAGAGGGCGACGATCTTCGAGCAACACTATCTTGTTGCGAGCGCCTCGCAAAATGCCCTCGGAATTTTTAATTACATTTTGGTCTGGTCGCCGCCGCTATGAGCCCGGCTGCGGGCGCGCTCTCACAACGCCCTCGTTTCACCCGCTTACCGAAAGCGTCGACATTGCAATAGAAGCTAATTTCCTGCATAGCGCATAACAAAAAACGAACAAATGTCCACAAAAAATGACGTTTTAGAAATTCCTACAAGGCTTGTTGGGTATGCGGAGCAGTATGCATGAATAATTTACAATATTATTTTAAACAAACACTTCAAATAGAGTAATCAGATTTAACTTAAAGTATATTATTTAATTCCTAATACTATGTGCATGGAAATACCTAATGTGCAAGAATCGATGCAAAGGACAAAGTGCTATAAGACAAAGGTACAGGTTTACACAACACGTTTTCTTAGTAAGAGAGCTTGTGCATACTATATTCTGATACTTTAAAGTGCCCGTAGCGAAGAAGAGCTACAATACATGTGTATTCAGCTGAAAATGAAAGTATAACGCGCTGTGATAAACAATAATACTTTCTTTTTACTGCCTTACAACCCTTTGTATTATAATTTTGCTTTGTGAGCTTTTGTTTACGTTCGTTTATAAAATTATAATTTAAAGGGTTGCTGTGGTAAAATGCGTTGCAATTTCAATCGTAAACTGTTTTCGCTATCGCAATAACATTTTTTTTACAATTACAGTAGAGTTATAATGCGACGTGTTAATAGTAAATGTTATAAAAATTGCAACGCAATTCAAAGCGCAAAAATATAAACGTTATGATAATAAACACAATATGTGAGATAATTACCATTTTTTCAACTCATCCATACCAGCGGTGCATATCGAAGTTTTTTTAATTCAGTGATTTGTGTATTTTGGTAGATAAAATTAAAAATAAATAAAACAGAAAAATTATAAACGATGAATATTGCATGAAATTGATTTAATATTTGTAATCTATATGTAAAGTAATAATTGCAATTATTATTTATAAGCTATGTAGTTATGGAACATTTGCATAAAGTTCAAGATAGTCTCAAGGGAATTGAATATACCATATTGAAGTGGCTAATTGCTTACTATGAACAATATAGAAGAGCAAACATATACGTACCGATAGATTCGAGTGTCGAGACATGACGTGCGGAATTGAGTGTCCAATATTGATTAATTATAGAGTTCATTCAGTTAACCGACAATATGATAATATTTTAGTTTAATCAAATACTATTCATAGCTATCATTTATTATTATTTTCTAATTTATGAACATTTATGAATGAATTTCAAATATGTTTGTAAAATTTTCATATGCTATAAATTATCGAATGTTCCAATCATGGCATGCTAGGCATAGATTAATTGTAGGGACGGTTTGAAAGTACTGCCTCTCGAAATGATTGAACGGGGACCAAGAGGCTTTATTTTAATTTTGTAAAGTGACTGTTTTGCAACATATACTTGCCTAAATTAAATTGCCTCATCGTGGAGGATTTGCATGTTTATTTTTGCTTTAAATTGACGTGTAACAAATAAGATATGCTAATGTCTAATTCATTTAATTTGCAATGAAAGCATACAAATAAAAACGATTATATATATAACATGTTTTAATGATTTTTGCGGACGGTTGTATTTTGTGCAATTAAGCAAAACAATTATACAAGTTTGTAACTTTAACAAATGTGATGGCTAAAATAATATTGATTAAGGGTTTTATTTGTAACTTAAATTCTATGTGCAATTGTATTGTAGTAGTGTGCCAGTCTTGCAGTGATCTATATCTACTCTATTCAATACAAACTTGCAGGTTATTGTGCAATTTTAATTATAGTTTTACACTCTATTCTAGAAAGAGATAGTTTCTAGAAGTTGTGAGTAGAAGAGTGCTTAAGGAGTACATAGAAGATTGTGTGCTAAAGAATGTGCAAGGAGTGTGGAAGTTTGTGCAATGTTCTATTGGTTGAGATCTGTATGTGGCGTTTACATGGCATTTATTTATGATTTTTACTTTTTGAGACTATGTTTAATTTGAATATTTTATGGCAAATCTATAATTAGATTTCATCAAATAATCTTATAAATTATAATTTTCATTTATGATTTTGTATTTTTTTTTCTTTCTTTTTTAAGGAGTTTTTGGAGCAAAAGTTTCATGAACATAAATTTACTCAATATATTTAAAAATATTTTTTCAATGATTTTGCCGTGCTGATATACATTTTCTATTTTTCCATACTATACCAAATATATATTATATTTTCTCATTACAGTAAATTTTGTAACTTTTGTAGTACAGTAAATTTATTTTATTTGGAATAGAAAGAAATTAATTTGTGGTACGAATATACCGTACTACAAATTAATTTCTTTGTAATTAATTATTGAAATCGTTAATTATTTTCAATTCGCTATTTCATATATATGACATATTTATGCCACCAGTATTATAGGCCAGGCAACGTTCACATCACCAGATCTCATCCCAGTGGTGCTGATTGACGGTGCTTCACTATTCAGTCGGCTAGCTGTATTGAGTCTGTTTGATACACACCCTGGCAGTGGCGGAGTCGCCACTCACCCTGTAACCGCCCAGGTTATTGACCACGCAGGTGAACATCGCGTCCCTCCCCTGCGCGATTGTCACGTTCTCCAGGGGATACAAGAAGTCCGGTTCCAGACCTAGGGCTGAACAAAATACTAAATATTAGATAGATAGTACAATTGAACTAGTATTGAAGATGAATATTAAGTAAATTTAAAGTGACTATCGCTAGGAAGAAGAAGGAATGCGATTGAGCCGTCCATCATTTTACACTTTGAGTTTTAAAGAGTTTTAAACAACATTTTTTAATCGAAGCATGTTCAACCGTATATTAGAATAAACAGAAATAGTGAATGCTTTGCCTGTTTTAGACACAAAACCAATAAAATTAATTATCAATTTCAGAAAAGAACAAAGGTTTATTAGTTTCTTACATGAAAATCCAAAGAAACCAAAATCATTTTACTGCCTTCTAAATCGACAACAATATAAAGATTATAATGTTTTCATTGTACCTATTATTTTCATTGTAACATAAAAATGTCATAAATGAATGAACGGTCAAGCAAAGTAATAAACGCTCTCAATTTTGTTTACATTTTCAAGTTGCTTGAAAACTGTACGGTTAAAAAGCGCAAATACGGATTCAAATAAGCGCTGTGATCTCGCGCAATGCAAATTAACTGAAGAGGAATATAATCAGAATAAAATAATACGAGAAACAGCTATATTAATCGATGTTATCAGTGCAATTACGTAAATTGAGTATTTAACATGAGTACTTTACATTTAAATCTGAACGAGCTCGATCGTGTTACTATCGTATCGCTGATTTACCAATTTATTGTTATTTCATTACGGAATAATGCCAGCTCTCCGCCATTACAGCGGCTTAAAGGCAAGCACCAGATTAATATTGTGTCACATTAATATACGAGTCGAAAACTTTTATTATTGTCTGAGTAAATTATTACTAAATCATATGCCCGTAAACTATAATGAATTATATTAATATTAGGTTGGCAACTAATCAACCCGCCACTTTTTTCGATCGATTGCTAAAACAATGCAGAAGCTTCTAGAGCATTTCACCACAACTGAACTTCAAGGAGTAAAGTTTAGAAGAAATATGGAGATTTCTCGTAGGGAAGTTCGACTACTCCTACTTCACGAATTTTGTTTAGGACGAAAAGCGACCAAAGCAACTTCAAATATATGTGCAACGATGGGTGAGGGTGTGTTCTCTTATGATACCGCTAAGCATTGGTTCCGGAGGTTC
>DWLR01002474.1:0-15396 GCA_018246295.1 Papilio alexanor hazarajatica | reverse complement strand
TATATATATATATATAGAAATTTGTAAAGAGTAGTGAGTAATGAAAGTCGAAAAAATAGTTTTTTGTTGCGTTAGACTGGCTTGGCTTGGCTGGACGCTTCGCCCAGCTGCCATCAACTGGCTTGGAGCTTGACATCCACCATTAGAAAATAATTGGTAGCGGTGAGATTAGAGATCTAAGATTAATAAGTTGTTTTACTATGCCCATATTCTTGTGTATGTTTTTTATCAATCTTTGTTACAGAATCAATAATTTTTTTTTTCACTTAAAAAAGTCCCATTAATTTGAAAGTTGGGCCTCGTATCAAGAATGGAATTAATTTCCAAAATCAATCTTCATGACTCCTGCTCATAATTGTGATAAAAATAAATATTAATTTCATTTTAAGCTTGAGAACGACGCCACTTTGTATAAAATAATACGTAACTAGAATTTTGCGTGTTTTTTTACGTGTTTCAACTATTAATTGTTATAATTAATTGTTTCAGATAATGAGAGTGTTCGTGCTGTGCCTCTTGTTAGAGATTGGATGGAGTCGGGAGAGCGACTGGCAACCCATTATACCCGAGTCCTCACAAGCTTACACTAACTATGCAAACTTAGCTGATGGATCTATAGAAGCTGGGTAAGTGCGGCCTCGTGAGATTTTTACCTCAATTGCAGTTCGTGAGCTACTGCAAAATAGTTTTTACCGTTTTCGTATTTACGTAATCGTGCATTAATCTAATAAATCTAACTATGCCATACATTCTACTATACAGTCGCTTGCAATCGGAAGCGCTTCAATAATAAAAGAGGACTGAATCATAATAAATTCATTGGAAAAAGATAAGGGAAAACTTTAAAAATTATCCAGTGCTATTTTACTATTTAGTAAAAAGTATTCGTTGACAATACTTTTTGTGACCGACGTGTCTACGTCATGGAAGATATAGAATATCTTCCATTGAATGTAATTAATTGTTATACTAATGCATATTCCATAACGTATTATCCGTCATTATTTTGCAGTTTGTGTGTCTCATGAATTGTATTTTGAACGTTTACCAGATAATGTTCAAATTATTAATATTAAAAACATTTATATAATTTCCATTGGGACAATATAAAAGGGCGCGAGATTTTTACAATTTAATGTTTATGGATCCAGACGAATATTGTACAATTTTTTTTTTTTGAAACAACCAAATATGAAATTTAGCGAAGCATAATTTAAATCTTCTGTTCTAAAACGAGTGAATCACGTCTCCATTGTAATAGAGACAGATAACGAGATTATCGAAATTCAACGTTAATCGATCCGAACCCAAACCAAACATGTATGATTTTTGGAAAATAACCACATTAAATTTTGCCTCGAGTTAATATCTTAACCAAGATGCCTAAAATTGAGATATAATCAAACCAGTGTTGCCTAGTTGATAGAATTTTCAATAATTTCAAATTCGTAGTCAGTTATAAATGAACTGTTCAATACTAAAATAATCAGCTAATATTTAATATGATCAAGTAGCCTAATTGTGTATTGTAATTAAATTTGTTTAAAAATTTTTGTGCTACAAACGGAAATATATTTCAAATTAAATAATAAATAAATACGTTTATTGAACATTCCTCTGTGATATAATTATAGCAGAGGCTGCCAAACTAGTTTGTCCTGTATTTTGATGTGTATATGTTTAAATGTGGAAAGTATTACCATTAGCGAGGTAAAGCGTCAACTTAAACACATTTTTCTCAACTATAATTTGGGTACACCTATTAGTTGATATAATGAGATAGTGACGATTCAATATCAGTCGAAGAGTAAAAGTCGTTGTACCTACTTAGACCTCCATACAAATCACACCAGTGGACACCATCAAAAAATAACAATAACAAAATTTGTAGATTTGTGCTTAAGACACAACACTGACAAAAATTTGCAGATAACCAAGCCAAGGATTTAATCAATTTACATTCAGCGAAATCGTCATAATTTTTTTGAGCAATGACTATACTATATGATGTAATATACACACATCATACTAAAATTTAATTACGCGCCATTCAAGGTATGGTCTTTTCGAAATATATTTACATTACCGTTTCTAAATAAATATAACACATTTTATTATATTTACATTTACATTTTATAACACATTTCATTGAAACTGTTAATCATAATACACGCATTTAAACATAAGCATTTAAATTCTACTTTCACACTGTATTTGTACATCGTAACTGATTGTGTAATGACACTGCGCTAACGAGTTCATGTTCTTGAATCAATTTTTTTTTTTCAGACCACAACTTAAAGTATTGAACAGAAGGCCGATACAAGCGTTACACACAACAAATAAACTAACCAGTTTCTATAATGTCGCATCAGCGCCTCCTTCGGACAGTTGCAGTGTTTATAAAGTGTCCATGAATCAAGAACTATTTTATCAATATTTGGAATACGATAAAGCGATACCGGATCTAAAAGAATTCACTTTATGCATGTGGACCAAGTTTCATAATCATTCTGAAGATCACCCTTTATTTTCTTATGCTGGTAAGTGAATGTTGCAGTCACTTTTTCAATAAATAAAAATTATAAATGGCTCTTCTAATCTTAATCGGCTACTTATGTGATCCGGTTAGTAAAACAAACCATAGAACAAAGATCAGCAAAGTGAATTTAAGTTCATTTTTCCTATTATGATAAAAATTAAGATGTAGATAAAATATAGATGTTCTAGTAATCTAGACTTAGGATTCGTTAAGCCCCAATATATTAAATAGTTTTAAATCGAATTAAATAAAAGTGCCGTTAATTGTTCAATGATCGATTACGAAAACTTAAATACAAAATGCGGATACTGTAAAGTGAACACAAATTAGAACTAAGATGGATACGCAAACACTATAACGTTTGATTTTACGAATATGTTATAAATTTATTTAAATTGCCCCGAGCATTATATATATATATTTACTGAAATATTTATATAGCTTACGTGAAAAGCATGACATAGGCCAGTTGAAATCACCACACGATTCTAATGTATGTATTTAGTTCGACGAACAACGTATGGTCTGATTTTAAACATACACTTTCTAATTCTTTAGGTTTTTTTTTAAATAATGACTCCATACACATATTTAAAAAAAATAAGAATGTCCACACATAAGCAGCAACATTTGAGAGTTACAAATCAATTAATCATCACTCGTTTTAATATGAAGAATCATATGGATGATATGCAAAATATATTATTTTCCTCTTGCAATGTTTTTTCCCGTTGTCAACCGAAAATTCTTATTGCTTTTTACTTTCGCGCCGTGTTTTCTTGTCAATTTTTTCCTGCTCATGTCCATTTTCATTGAAAAAGCACTTACGCCTCAATTTCACACGTCATAAATTTTATAACGTGTGACATGTGAATTTCTCCAATAGTTTTTTTATTGATGTAGAACCGATTAATTGATAATGAGTTGTAGATGTGAAGTGAAACGTTTTCAGCTAACTACGTTGCATCCTAAAATATTAATTTAAGAGGTTAAAGAGCAGACGACTTAGTCTTAACTGATCGTCCCCGTGCATAAATATCCATGATTTCAGAGAAGTGGCAGGAGGAATTTTAAAGTTTTACGTTCTTTATCAGTTGCTAATTAGACTGAGATTAGCAACCGATTATAGTTAAATTAGATTAACTACTGTAGCATTACAACGTTTTCGGACATTTTCTCGCAAAACTGCTCATAATGAATAGGATAGAACTTGTAATATTATAAACTGATAGCTAATTGTGAACTAAAATCATTTTCAAAATCATTAAGAGATTTCTTAGACGCAACAATCCTATTTTTCGGTAAATCTGTTTAGTTATAATTTTGTATAGATATTATTTTTCGGTTATAATATGACTAGTGAGATTATAAAGGGACGAAGTTCATAATATAAAGGCGACATTTACAACTTGAGGAGGGCAGATAAACAGCTTGGCTATGTGACGTAGTTTATTTCATCAAAATACAAAAGCTTGAAGATCATCACATACAATATGAAATGATTGAAATAATTACATTTGTTAAATGAACTGACTGACTTTTCCCGATCGAGGTTCCATAGAGGTGAAGTGGTGTTTGCGCAAGTCGAGTGCTGACACTTCACAACTAGTTTTGCAATGTGCGCGTGCTGACAAGTGGGCTAAGTAAACGAACTACGCGATTGTTTTCATTTGATATTAATACAGTCTAATACGATGAATATTTCTTGAGTTACGTTCCTTGACACATGGTCGGTTATTTACACATTTATTATTTACTCTTAGGCAAATTCCAACTCTTCAGATTACCGTTAATTTTACCGTTAATTAATGATCATTATTATTAAGCGGATAGCAATTTATACATCTGTATACATCAAATGCATTAAAATGTAAGATTTTATTTATTATCTATTTAAATACCTAAAAAGCGATGTCATCTATGACAAACATACAAACAACAAGTTATTAAAAAGTGATGAAGTACCTTAAATACAATCAGTTATGGTAATGAAAATTGCAAGTGTGATTGTGCATTCCAGTTCGTCACGCAACTCAAACTGTGCGAATATATTCATCGTGTTTGTCCAATATCTTTGTCTGATGTCATATAATGCAATCTAGAAATCAGATTATTAAATGCATCGCGGTATTATGCAACAAGACAGGCTTAGACAGGACATTATAATTGATTTTTTTCTATATTGAATAACAAAAGTAAAATAAATTCAATTCGAGAGTATATTTTCTTGCATTCATGGTTTCCGTTTAATTCCACAGGATTTACTGCCCGTTATCTCTCAAAGTTACTGCTTAGGCTTCAAAACATAAACTAAGTAGTAATATTAACAGTGAACCGTGAAAACTGAGTCGAGCTATTACGTTGCTCTTCACATTTCAACTGAAATTGTGGTCGTAATAAATTTAAATTGCCTTCTATCAATATATACGTCAATCAATTTGGCCAATTTTCTTAACTGCCTGAACCCGACATACGTTTCAATGCCACGTACATAAATAAATCTAAAGAGTCAAAGTTTTCAAACAAATATAATATTTTGATGATATTGTAGTCATACCTGAGACCATGGAGGAACTCAGTATAATACTCGACGACCTCAACAGAGCCTCCGAACGAGTGGATCTCAGAATGAATATGGACAAGACGAAGGTGATGTCGAACGTCCATGTTCCACCCACTCCAATAGCCATCGGAGACCGCACTCTCAAAGTTGTCGACGAGTATATCTACCTAGGACAAACTGTCCGGTTAGGTAGGTCCAACTTCGAGACGGAGGTTGATCGTCGAATCCGACTCGGATGGGCAGCATTCGGGAAGTTGCGAGATATCCTCTCGTCCCAACACATACCGCAGAGTCTTAAGACGATATTCTTTAAGCAGTGTTTGTTTCCAGCGATGACTAATAGTACGGAGACGTGGCCCTTTACTGACATTTTACTGACAACATATGAAGGCTCAAAGTCACTCAAAGGACAATACTCGGGGTTTCTCTGCGAGATCGCACCAAGAATTATGTGATCCGCAGTAGAACCAGAGTAACTGACATTGCCCAAAGAATTGCAGACCTAAAGTGGAAATGGGTCGGAGACATTGCTCGCAGAACGGATGGCCGATAGGGCCGAAAGGTTCTGAAATGGCGGTCACGCATAGGTCGACGCAGCGTGGATAGGCCTCCCAACAAGATGGACCGACGATCTGATCAAGGTTGCGGGAATTCACTGGATGAGGGTGGCGGAAGACCGATCTTTGTGGCGATCAATGGGGAGGCCTACGTCCAGCAGTGGACGACCATAGGCTGAGATGATAATTGGTAGCTGAGGCGATTAACATTACGTGAACCGCTTGCTCGTTTGCCACAATAATAAAAAATAAAATAATGTATGGCTCAATGTCTTTATGCAATGGCCTTGATAGAATATTCTAAATTCCTTAATCTAGACATGAATTTCGCACGCGTTTATGATTGCAGATTAAATGATTCACTTGTAATATTATTATATAACCAAGAGAAACAACTAGAAGTGAGATCTATGCTACAAATGCATATTGCATGTAATAATTGAAAATGATTATTCTAAACCTGGAAAATATTTTATCTTTCCAATCATTCATTTACATCATAAGGAAAGTATTTTAAAATACATTTATTTTAGAATTTCTATATAAACCATTTTCATTTGAGAAATAAAATCCCTTTAGTTATGCGAGAGCTTGATTGCAAGGTTTCAGAATCACGTCAAAGTAAAATGAAGCGAGCTAACTTAGGTTTGAAGAACGTCTTGGAATAAAAACTATATATTAAATTACTTTCTGAATGCCTTTGTTTATGAATTTTTATTAATTTGTTTCTAATAATAATCTCAAAATATAACTATAATACACTTGACTCGAGATAAAATACTTTCCATTGTCTTAGCTAATTACATTTTAATGCAGTGGAGACGATTAATTTTATAATAATTGTCATAAAAAAACGTAAAGATTGTGTTATTAAAATAAAGGATTTTTATTGTTAGTGCTTAAAACAAGTTTGATGTAAGACGTGGATGTGTAAAAACAGCTATCGATAAATTTGAAATACGTTTTAATTCTTACAGTTCTGACTTGTAGAAAACTTTACTAAGTGGCTATCGATGTACGTGTTTGTCGTTTTTCTTCTTTATAAAATTATAAGTACTGCATCATTCTACTGTGATAATATGATTGTTCCTGGTATAGAAAAAAAAAATTGTTTTTATTTTTTGTTCTAAAAATAGGATAAAATGTTACATTAATTTGTAATTAAATTAACATTCATTATCTTTAGTTGGCGACAACCCAAAAGAGATTTCATCTTGGATTTCCAACACCCAAGAAGCAAGTTACTACAGCATGGCTGTTCATGGACAAACGTTCTTTAGACTGAACTACCCTCTAAAACTGAACACGTGAGTATGAGTATACTTTACACTGTGATAAGAAGCAATTCTTCCTTGCACATTTGCGTATATTTTTCAATGGTGTTGCATATGCAATTAAAAATACAGACAGCAACTCGCCCCCGCCAGGTCTCGAGCGGATAACAGAGCGGATTACACCCAACATTTAAAAAAAGCATCGTTATTTTTCATTCAATTTATAGATTATAGATAAATTATCTTAAACTTTCCTCTTTCATCCTCGTCTATCATTACTGTACTGTTGTATAAAATCTACCAATACAAGCGATTTTGTTTTATATTATGAACATGGGAGCGCCTGGTCGCGAGTCTTTCGACAAGTGTATTAACGCTGCGGCTGTTGCGGCTTCATTCGCGGAATAATTTTAACTAATTGATATCTTTTTAACTATTTGTCAATATGCTACAGTGATAAAGTTAATCAACATTTGTGACAGTGTGACACTGATAATCTGCATTTTTTAATGCTCTACCTTCCTATTTATTTGAATACAGATTAAAAATGAATTCGAGAAAGTAGTATTGTTTTAATTACGTACAATTTTTTATTGGTTTTTTTTTAGAAAAAAAGAGGAGGAAAAAATGGTATATAACAAGGAGAGTGTTAGATATGAATGTTGAAGAATATGTTGGTAGGGCTAGGCCTAAGAAAAGATGGATGGACTGCGTGAAAGATGACATGGACAAGAAAGGAGTGACTACTGAGATGACAACTGATAGAAGGACGCGGAAGAAGGAAACGTGTTTTGCCGACCCCACTTAAACGTGGGAAAATAGGCGAGGGAATGTATTTGTTTTTCTTTTTTTTTTTAGAAAAAATCGTTATTGTGTGTCAACCGTAAAAGATAGATATATACTGTAACGGACTTTTCTGCAGACCTATAGAAGATAAACATCCCTTCATACAGTGTTATGTTGTATCTCAAAGAGATTAGGTAGCGTTTGCAATGAAAGTAGGTGGCTTGAATTTTCCGACATTTTCAGCATTTATCATCATATTTCAAGCAATTTACATAAAACCGTAACAAATTACACTTCTTAACCTTCCTCATAAATCAATCAATCTAATGGTAAAAATTCGTTTATAATAGTTAATTTAATTACTAATTGTATAATAGTTTTTTTTTAGTTTATCACAGACAGATAGAGAGACTCGCGGGGGATATTGTTTTATAATAACTAGGCCAGTTATATGCTCCTTGTCCCACTTTCTTAAAAGAAAAAAGATCTATGGTTTCAACAATGATTTTGTACAGACTAAACTTACATAAACAAAGCTGATTTCTTGTCCACGTGAAGTTAATAAAATAAAATGAACCTTAAATGTTTTTAAGGTTCATTTTATTTTTACGGCGGTTAAATAAAGTATTAAAGAAATTTATTACATGTCAATTACATCATCTATAATGTAATTATTATTCTCTATAATTAATTCGTTTTTTTTTATCTATAATGCCCTTGCAAATGAGTACTTTACATTTATTTGATGTGTCGCATTTCATTAAATGAACTCAACGAGACCGTGTAATCGATGTGTATGAAGCTCACGGTTCATCTGACTGATTAACTTTTAAAACGCAATTTCGACGGACTAATTTGCTTTCCTGTATCGCAGCACCAATTTTACTTGTGCGAAAAGTTTGAATTTGTTTAACAGTTTTGCTGCATTTCTGTTTTAAATTCTAAGCTAATTTTAAATGTTCTATTTATACATCATCTCCTTGTCCTTTTTTCATATACATAGGGTCGGCACAGTATGTACCTCTTTCATATATTCTGGACTCTACCAGAGTCCACACTGATACTGGTTTTGGTTATAGTTTTACGGTCGGCCGCCAGTTTGACGCCAACCCTCCTCGAGAATAATATCCTAATTATATTTATTTGTTTGATATTCAACAACATAATCAAAAAAACTTTTTCTATTAAAAAAAAAACAATAATTTATGATTATTGGCCTTCGTAAATTATCATTCGGGTATATTTAAATGGTGATGCAAAAGAAAATTCGGTTTGACACACTCCTTAACATGCTGAAATGTAAAACGACTGGAATTTATCCTAAAATCAACTCAAGCTCGCTTTAAATAAATGATTTAGATTCAAAAAGAAATGTTTAATATTTTACATTAGCTGACTTTGAGTCACCGTAATTTTTTTAGTAAAGAATTAATTGTAATTCAAAAATTATCCCTCCTCCATTCCCATTCCACAAATGTATTTATATCTAATTTCTCACGGCTTTATGGATTAACCCTTGTACTATAATTGTAAGTTCAATACATGCGTTATTGATGGTATCCAGACATATAGGCGGCAATTTAATCCATCAAAGCAGCCATCGTATACTGGTTCTGAAAATCATACAATATTACGATAGGCTTTACACAAATTGGACTGAACCAACGTATACTGACCACAGCGATACGTGAACTTCGAAACGTTTGGTTTCGAATTCCATTCCCAATTACTCGTCAGAGAAATAGCGAAATTAATCTGACATGTTGAATGCGACATGAATCCTTTGATGTGTCCTGTATTGGGCCTCCCTTCATCTAAATTGAAACATGATACAGATTCGAACAACGGAACAAACAAATTAAATATTTGTAATACCGCCGTAATAAAAACACCAATGACTGAAATAATTATGACCTTAAAAAAAATTAAGATATAATAGAAGCGCTAAAAGTCTATAAATAATAGACTAGGAATAACGACGTTCGAATCCACCGTTGACCTATATTATCGTGAACAACCTCTTCCATAATCGGCTAACATTTTAAAAAGCATAGCGAAAAACCAATTCTCATTGATAACATTTTCTTTCAAGGCCAAGGCAAAGGCCAAAAGCTAATAAATCATATGCATCAATATAATTATGGTACCATAGTGTTACGTCAAACAAATTACAATTGCTTGCTTGTATAGTTACAAGCATTTTGGATATATGTGATTTCTCATATGTAATGATCAACCTACTTACGCTATAAAAATAGAAATCAGTGATTTGAATATTAACTAACTATGTTAAAGGAGGTCAGTTGATGTAAGGAAAATGACTTGTTAAATTTTAAACAAGTTAATATACTTATTAAGCAATACACCTTTTTAAATTATTCGTCTCATTATCTAAGTTTTAAAAATACATACAGGATTTTTTTTTTCAGCAATGCTTGCTTACCTTTAATTTTTTAATTGGTTTTAAAAAAAATAAAACAATTTATACAAAATAACTAATAAAGTCTAGTTAAAAATCTAGACAGTTCGAATCAATTTCTCCATAGCAAAATATTTTTGTGAGGTTATTTTATAGTAATACATACATCCCACCTGATATATGTATATATGTACCGTATACTATATGTATGTACAGTGTACTGTGAACACAATCCACCATCGAACGTATTGCGATACACCGGAAATACAAATCAAGGTTATAATTATTGTATGAGTTAGTCGACTTTTCCTCGAACTCGAACGATTTTCTCGTGTTAAGGTTTCTTTGATTCTAAAGTACTAAATCAAATTCCTTAGAAGATATGAACCCGCTCCAGCTTCGCTCGAATGGACAGACAAACAAAAAATATATAGCCTAGGAACACAAGAGACAAATCTTGATTTTTCATTGGGGATAAACTTATATTAAACTTTTGTTGTTAAATGTGAATGTTATATGTATAGTAGAGACAGTCAACGTATACTTTCGATTAATTGGAATATTTTATTGATATGTATGAATACAAACATAATACATTAACATATATGACCATTACATAATGTCTGAATATTGTTTTAGCGGCCTGTATGAGAAAAAGCATCGATTTCTTCTACCAGTAAATTATCAGAGCAAATCTCTACCGGATTCAATTATGCTCGGTTACCGAAATAAAAATAAAAAAATTAAAGTTACTTTCACGTTGAAATTCAACACGTGGATAACTATATTGCAATATGCGGCTCTTTTTTTTGTTACATACTCGATTGTAACTTAAAGCCGAAATGTATTTAGAGCGTAACTCACAGAAGGCATAATATCATATAAATCCCTGAGTACATTGTGTATCTCCACACAACGACCATGAAAAGCACATTGTTTCTTTAAAATAATTTAACTAGCGCTATTAATATTATTAAACACAAGATTTTATGGACTCTTATATAAACTAGAAAGATTAATATTATTAAAGACACGATGTGGTCGTAAGATCGCACTAGCTATGTATTAGCCTATTCACTCATCTCTTGAAGTACCCAAAGGTCTCCAATAATTTATTTTAATCCTTTGCCGTTCACACAATGAAAATCGTTTCCATCAAACGCGAGATATATCAATAACAAAAATATAGAAACCAACCGTAAGTATAAGTGATAGATGATAGAAGGAAGTTGAGGGAATTAAATAAAACTTAGAAATTTCTCACAAATTGCATTTTGTTGTGAAAGTAGGAAGCTGATAAAAATTGTTTATATTTTTTATTTTACCCGGGCAATATCTGTACTAATATTATAAAGAAAAGATTTGATTTTTCGGTTCGTTTTAAATCAAAAACTCCTCCTACTCGTAAGACCCTCGACTCGTTTAAAAAAAAACAATAGAAAGCTTTTCTATCGGCAAGTCATTGTTAGTCATTGATGCTACATAAAATTTTACTTCTGAAAATGTTTAGCGTCTAATTATATTATTTTTGCAGATGGTACCACGCATGCCAGTCATGGAATGGTAAGACAGGCGAATGGCAAGTGTGGGTGAATGCTGAAAGAGTAGGGAGAGGATTCCATAACCGAGTAAGTAATTTTTTTATATCTTAACAAAAAATAGCTTTTTCCAGGAAAAAGTCACGAAAAGAAAATGGCTGGTAATCGAGTAAGGTAAACTTCTACACGAAGACCGTAACCACAATGCTAGCTGCAATGCAGGCTAGAACTTAAGTCGAGAATTTGGAGAAAGATTCGGAAAAAGTATTAATTTTACAAGCAGATATTTTGAGAAAGGAAAGAAAGACAAAAAACGTACAATAGTGAAGTGCCAGTGTATTTAATCGTTCCTGGTTTCCTCCTAGCACTTATTGTCGTTAATATAATTTGAACTCACGTTAATGTAATATGACGTAGCACTCAGTGCAATTATTTAGCTTATGGTTTTAAAACTTTGTAATTTTTCGTTTTAGCAAATAGACACAAAATAATAATACATGGTAAAATAACAAGTGAAGGAGCATACACCGAAAATCAATATTAATTACTAAGAAGTAGGGTGTTATTCAATTTACATGGCAGAGTGCATTTAATTAAAGTGCGAAATACGTGCGTTGTTGTAGATGATCGATGTGCGATGATCCGTGTCTGGGCACGGTTCAAAGCGGATAATTGGAACGTCGGGGTTGTCAATATCAACGTCACTAAACTATTAATGCTCTGTGTCATGATCACCTCCTTAAAGCACGGCGATAAAATCAATTTTAAGTATATTATAAAATTTATCGTGATCCTTATTTCCGTAGGCTATAAAAGATTTGTATAATTTGAATCGATGGCCAATTAAGCATCTTTTTTTACATTGACTCGATTTAAAAAAAATAACAAAGCAGGGTACCAATAGTTTGTTTTATAACAGCCTGATAACTTGGCAAATATGATTTGATGTTTATACCATAATATTTAATAAATACTTAACTGTCTGATGTCGACTATAATTCTAACACCATAAATCATCAGGCAGTAAAATTGAAATACGGAACACATTGAAATCTATAAATTTGCCCATTTTAAAAACTCCCTAAAAATTTAATGTTTTGATGTTTACATAACATAATAATTTCATTTGATTTTTTCGAATCCATTCATTCATTATAAAAAAGATAGTTTTGAATTCGGTAGATTTATTACGGTGTACGGTTAAATAAATATTAACTTTGAAATCAGCGAATATATTCCAGAAGCATTCATTGTACCTGTTTTAATCTACGTTGTTTCGAATCAGAAAGTAATTTTCAAGAAATTTACGTTGTTTTTAAGTAAAAGCGTATTGAATTTTACCGTGAACACTTGTGAAAACACACACACACACTAAGAATATTGTTTGCAATCAGTAAAACATAAAACGATTTGGTTTTTACGTGAAATTTGCACTTTTTTCTTAATTTTTAATTAAAATTTCTTTGTTTCAGCTCGTAGGCCATGTTATAAAGGGGGGTGGTGTAGCAATATCAGGGCAAGAGCAATCGTTATTGTATAAAAAGGACAGTCATGATCCCGTTATACGTAAGCATCTTTTTCATTATAACAACATATATAATGCTACTGCATTTATTTTACTGTAGTTAAAATCTATCAGTCATGAGAAATGTACACTATCAATTTTACTTCCAGAACAATCTGGTTTAATGGGCGAAATCACAATGTTACAACTGTATCACGTAGCATTAACAGCTGGGAAGGCGCACAAAGACCACAAACATCATCACGTCCATCATTTTAAACATGACGGAACTCCGTTAGAACAATCAACCGAAGCAGCTACTGAACCGCCCCCGCCTCAAGCCACTCCCATAGGCAATGGAAACTTCTTAATTGGTGGTCAACTCCAGAGAGCTCCTAATCTAAATCTAGCTGGGGCTCAACAACAAACGATTCCCGTTCAACTCCCTAACGGTTTACAAATTCATCAGCAATATGTCAATGGTCAACTCGGCAATCGTGTAGTATCAGAACAGCTTATAACTGGCATTCAATCACCGAATGGATTAGTGGGCGCGGCGTCAGGAATACCTCTGGTAGGACTTTCAATCTCGCCACTGTCGCAGAGCTACTCCCCGAGACACGTTCAACAAAACTCAGCGTCATCAAAAACTGCAACTGTATTGTTATCTAGTTCTTTATTAAATCCCGCTAACGTGCAATACATCGATGGATCATCTTCACATAAAATGCTAAAAAGGGATTCAATAAAAAGAGATAAAAGAGACAATCCAGAAAAAGCATTGATTGAAGAAAATACTTCAGGTAAGGTAGATTTTCTAATGATTATTTTGTCTAAAAGTAGTAGTCAGTAATTATAACACAGTATCTTGTAGTGTTTACAATTATTACTAAATGCGGAGTAAATATCACCACCGCGAAGTAGGCGCTTAGTGCGCCTACTTTATTTATGTCTGACACACTGTAGCACACAGTCACGAAAGCGACGTAAAGAGTAACGCTTGTAGCAAACTGAGACACGAACACGATGCAAGAACGGAATACAGTTTAGCTGCGTATTAGATTCGGTTTATCGTAGAGAGCCTGTCTGCTAAACCGAACGCCGGAACGAACCAAATCTACGTCAGTTTCATATCAAAATTCGCTTTGGTTCCGGTTCGCTTCTGCGGCTGTATGCTACAAGCGCGAAGACAATTTCTAGGATATTAAAATTAGTGAAATAAAAGGGTTGTTAAGAAAAATTTTCTTAATTTTATTCTTTGATATAGACGGAAATTATTTGTTATTCAAATTTATTTTCATGAATGGTGCATCAATTAAAATCATTAATAAACAGACGTCCTGATATTTAGATTTGTATAAGGCAACTTAACAAACAGAACAAACGTTATTATAGTGCAAATTAAAATTATAAAAATAGTTCCGCATATACTAAACAATAATTTAAAACTTTTTTAAACTAGCGAACCCGCACCGAATTTGCACGGATTGCAAATCATATTTTTTTTTTACCAATAACCTAATTTTATCCAATTTAATAAATTATATACGTAATTTTTCCTTCTGTATTCCTGTTGTAAATAACGTATAAATAACGCAAAAAAGCGTCGTGAATAAGGTATGAAGTTTATTTGATTTAAAATTAATTTAAGAGAAAAATATGGCATTGAATTAATGTTTTAATTTTTAGGTAAGAAAGATAAACGGGGTCTAGTTTCATTGTCGGACGGATCAATAGTGGATGAAGCGTTGCTTACTCCGAGCATAGTAGACGACAGCGAGGATTCTGTTTTCGAAAGATCACTACTACAAGGTCTCGCTGGAGTCGTTGGAAATGTACCTATACAGAACTTACAAAAACAAAATGTAAGTCGTAACAATTTTATATCAAATTTTAGACAGGATAACAACAAAGAAGTAACAGTTACACTTATGTTTGTTACTTTAACTGATTTTGTAAAATATTTATGTTCAAAATACAATTATTGATTTGGGCACGTTGAAAGGATGGATGAAGAGAAACTGACAAGACAAACGAATGATGCAAAAATGAGTGGTAGTGTAGGGAATGTCCTAATTATATCGGCCAGATTGGTCATATATTGAAGTAAAGCGATATTAAGAGTTTCCGTAACCGACAAACATATATGCATGATGGACGTGGAAGATAGAATAGAGGTGTGCCAGGATCGTGAAAAATGAAAATTACGAAGT